>REGL01000061.1:110802-133224 GCA_004194395.1 Aurelia aurita complex sp. Pacific
ACATGCATACAATGTAACACATCTACTACAGCATATTTTGACAAACAAAGATCTGGTGTTTCTTTTCCAAACAATAGACGACAATGCACACAGTGTCTAAATGATACTCAACCAGATCTAAACAGAGCTAGCTGCAAACGATGTCACCAAGAAGTCTTGACGTTAACATCCAATACACCAGCAGGCACATCTTGTGACTGCCCACCATCAGTCGGAACAAAAACTGGAGGTATTTGCATCAGCACAAAAGATTTGACTGCATATAACATACCAAATGTTGATTCAACATTTACTGTGAAGTATGGGGCAAGTTCAATATTTTCTTCATTCTTCAAGGAAAATTTGATTGCTGCAAAATATCTGTGCTGCCAAAATCGAAATTTTACAGCTTGTCAACTGTTGGCAAATTTATGTGTTATGTTTGACTACAATGAAGATAACTTCAAGAATACAGGTTCCCTGAATACAGATGCGTGCGAGGAGTATTTAAAGATTCAAACGCAAAGGGAATGTATCACCACGGCTATCACAACAGTGCACGGAGTCAGCAACTGGCCAGAGTTTATGCCATGGCTTTATTATTCAGGCACTTCTGATCTAGAGAAAACAGATATCAGTACAAATTATAAGAAAGGAGAGAAACTGAGATTTGTTGTAATTGCATTCACACCAAATGGGACATTTGTTGGCATTCAAAATGATACTAATGTAATTCAACTTTGCCAAGAAAGTGCATCAAAAATGGCATCAGCTTTCTCTTTCCTTACAACCTACAAAAGCAGTTGTACAATATCTGTGCAGAAATTGAAATCACAACAAATGCTTTTCTATGATTTATACTACTTTGTTGGTGATAAACTGTACCCTGTGCCAATTTTAGTAGAGAACTATTTATCTGGTGGGACTGCTGTCAATACAAAAACTGACAAGACAAAATGGAAGCTAACAAGAAGGTTATTTTGCATCATAATTTTGCTTACTGCTATTAGCTACAATCTTATTCCTTTAATTTTTCAGAATTCCTTTTATTTTTGTAGAAGATGGTGAAGCTGGAAAAGATTCTGAAGTTCTACAGTAAAGGCCTTGTTATATATCAATAATAATGCTTTTTCTGCCTAAAGGTTCTCAAGAACTCCTTTTGTTTCTTAAGAATTCTTATTCAAAAAAGTTTAAGAAATCTTGAGGAGAAATTGTTTCTGGGTGAAATTAAATGGATTGAGACAGGAAACATCCTTTGGATGTTTCGTTGGAACGCCATCACCCCTCTGCTGAGAAAAGTAAGCAGCCTAAGTGTCTGCGAATCTACCATAGTGATACATCAAAAACAAAAATTTGGATGAATAAAGTTCAGGCAAAATGTTTGTGGACAAAAAATATTTGGATGTTTTCTCATGTTGAATTTTGAATCCCACAAGAAAAGTTCCCACATTTGAAAAATTCATAGCAATAAGAGTGCCTGATGGCTTGGAGTTAATCAAATTCTCCTTGCTAGGTAAGAAACTTCTGCAGGGAAGAAACTTTTGTGGGGTGTGTTTTTCTCATTTTTGACGGAAATTTGTGAAGTTTATTATGCAAAAGTTCCTGATATATGTGAAATTTAGGTTATTCTCACAAGCTTCCTAAAATATAGAATCGAATATCAATCAAAAATCAAATGTTAGTCATGTTTGCAGTGTCAGTGGCAACAGAAACCTTTTCTTCTCTCAACTCAACATATAGAATATTTTATTAAATTGAGAATTATCAATCGTAGGTTCTTTGTGGTGGATACACTGGGTGGTAAAACACAGTCAGACCAGCCTGCAACAGTAATCCGATATGCAGAGAAGATTCAACTGGTATTCACTTTGCGCAATTCCAATGGCCAGATTTATCCCCCTTATATGAGGATCAAATATGGAGCAGTTAGTTCCACAGCAAGCTCAGTATCAGCATCATTTTCAACTTTGTATGAAATGAACACGGCAAAAGTTAATGAAAATGTGCAGGTATATACACAGCAAGTTTTTATTATTTTTGTTGCTGCTTAGCTCATGCACATAGAAGGATTGTTTTGATAAGATTTAAGATTATATGCAAAATCTTACGTGCAAACAGTTTACAGTAGGTTCTACTATTTTTCAAAAATCATGAGAAAGAAACAAGAACTGCAAAGTTATGTTAAAGTTGGAATAAAGACAAGTTATACTGTAGGAGGACTAAAAGAGTTTAATTGTTTAAGAATTTGATCATGCTACTTCTACTGTTTTGGAAGACAACAAAATTTTCAGCGAAATCCGCTGACACATTTCAGTGAATTCTGCAGTCTGTTCACATTTCTTACTATTTGAGGTTCGATCCAAAAATCTGAGCAAAATATTGCAAAAATTTGAAATCCATATGAAAATATTGCCTTCCTTTATTGTTATTAATTTCTTTATAGTGGGAGTTTAAAAATAGCTAATATATGATAGCAAGTATAATAGAAGTTATAGCTAATTGATGCCTACCTACTAAACAAAAATAAAATTATTATTAAGTACAAAGTAAAATAGTTCTAATTAGTTACTTTAGCAATAAACGATACATGTTACATATATGATACAATATTTACAGGCGATTTTTAAATGTAAATAAAACAAGATCAACCCAACCTGCCCCAAGAACGTTTTGCATATTCAGCAGTTGCATTCATCGACCTTCCACTCCTTTATACGCCTTCCACTCCTTGACCCAACGATCTGAAAAGCTCAATGTCCTCCCTCTTTGAGACAGTGGCACCAACCCGACAGGATTTTATTTGCCTCCAACGCTGCCACTTTCTGATGGTGCCCAAAAATACACCTTTTGTAAATGCTTAATATTGAAAACCCTAAGAGTTGAGGCAGTCGAGGTTGGAGCTCTGGTTCCAAGATTATTGGGAATTTGCTGAAAAAGGTGGCTAAAAATCAGAGAAGGTGGCTGAAGACATGAATATTTCGTTTATAAATCATTTATGCAAATGAAGCGACTACCAGGTGTAATTCTGTTGGGGTTATACGTTCTTATCAATAACTTTTTTTTACTCGACTAAGTTTTATGTTTCCCTGCTCCCTGACAATCAAAGCAATAATATTGAAAACTGTCTTGTTTTATTGCCAATATGTTCAATTAGGTTCAGTAATTTACCCGGCTTTAATCGGCCATTCCTTCCCGTGGATATGGAGATTTTCTGCAGAAAGCCCCTTCCAAAAACCTGCAAAACGAGTGATAAATGATGACCAAAATTTCCTTGGTTTTCCTTCCTAAAAATGATGACACTATGTATTTTGTCCTCTTGGGAAAATGGAATCTCCCTAAATAGGTTATTCATACCAGGAGGAGGGAGGCTCGTTCATCCTCCCAAGAGAACAGCACGTGCTAAAGTGTGCAGAAGTCATTGCTGCAAGGCCCATGTAAGACAGACATGTTAGGGAATTTTGTTCGTGATTTTGGGCACGTTTTGAAGGTTTCTTGAAGACACTTTCACGAGAAAATCCCTCATAATTTCAGAACGAAGTGGCCGATTTTAGTCAGGTAAATTTTAAAATGGATTTGAATATGTCTACCATTAAACTATATATTTGCCGAGATCATCATCTTGATATCCAGGGAGCCGTGACCTTTCAAACGGGGATTATTTTTATTGACTCACCCGGTACTTTGACGTGTACACGTTTATGTTTTATAAGAAACTTGGATCAGCACTTAGTACTAAAAGTTTCTTAATTTCGCATGAAAATTTCGTTGTTTTAGTAGTAAAAGTTTCTTAATTAGTTTCTTATTTTTTGGGCCTAAAATTGCGATATTGTTCAAATTTGAGGCTTCTTTTCGATAAAGGGCTTCCATTTTACATTGACATTGTCATCACGAATAAGCCATGCACATTCAGGCAAAATATTACCAATTTTTTGCAGTTAAAAGTTAAGAAAAGATGAAGGTACCTTTGTTAGAGAGACATAGAATAAAAGAGACATACAGAAATTGAATTTTAAGAGTTTCTTAACTGTTCTTGAGCGTAGTACAAGAGTTTCTTAAATTTTTGGTCATCGTAGTACTAGTTTTTTATAAACCAGTTTCTTATAAAAAAAACGTGTAACGTTTCAAATGTTTCAAAATCATATGTTTCAGATTGCCGTTGGTGTCCTATCAGCTTTCGGTATCATATTTGCACTCATACGCACTTCAAGTTGGAGAAGACGAAATGACAAATTATACCTCGATTGCAGCAGCTTGCTTCAGCTTGTAATCTTCANAAATGGATTTGAACATGTCCACCATTAAACTATATATTTGCCGATATCATCATCTTGATATCCAGGGAGCCGTGACCTTTCAAACGACGATTCTTTTTATTGACTCACCCGGTATTTTGACGTGTAACGTTTCAAATGTTTCAAAATTCTATGTTTCAGATTGCCGTTGGTGTCCTATCAGCTTTCGGTATCATATTTGCATTGATACGCACTTCAAGTTGGAGAAGACGAAATGACAAATTATACCTCGATTGCAGTAGCTTGCTTCAGCTTGTAATCTTCACATTCAGTGCTCTTTCCGTCGTATTCTTCGCAGTTCTCGCTGGCACTTGTTTCCAATGGCTTATATTCTTCAAGCAGCAGACCGTCGTGTACCGTATCCTCCCTACGACGAGCCAGGAAAGTCTCTTGCGTACCTTACTCATCTGTGCGTTCGTCTTCAAGCTGATCGACATCCTATACATCCTATTCAGTCAAATTTTCGTGGATATATTCTTCATTGATTGGGAACGGCCTAGAGGTCGCATAATCGCTCCTGGACAGACTGCAAATGAGAGCAACACGCCTGTTAGTATTATCAGAACGCTATTCGTTGCAAACGAGTGGCGGGAGATTCAAACACTCAAACGAATCAAGCCTACTCTACAGCTGATATTAGTCTTGTTCTTTTTAAAAGTAGCCGGTTTCGAGCACCTCACCACCACCGATCCCGTAAGTCGCTTTTCGGTAAACCAGGCGACTGACTACGTCGGTGAAGTAAGCTTCGTTCTTCGTTTCGCCGTTACTGCAATCCTCTTCATATGCATCGCTGTCGGCCAGTGGTTATTCTTCGGTTTAATTTACGAAAGATTTGTTTCAGATGCTATCGAAGATTTCGTCGATTTTTGCTCCATAAGCAACGTCAGCATATTCCTGCTGACACATGACAACTATGGTTATTATATTCATGGGCGCTCGGTGCACGGGCGAGCAGACACGAGTTTACGAGAACTGTATGAGAATTTCAAGCGAGAAGAAGATAGTTTATGCGATAAAAGAGGCTTAGAGCCGGACACGGAATGTCAGACATTTGAGATTCTGCTGCCAGCTAAATTCCGTAACCAATATGAAAAGATCACAGACGTTTTGGGAGTTAACCAACAGCAAAGGCAAATGGCGAGGAATGGATTGCCGCCAACTGGAAGAGGTGCTCAAGGTAGATATTATCGTTGAATTTCCTCGAAGTGACTTTAAATACACTTTGAATACAGTAAAAACCCTTTCGATTAAGACTCCTTTTATAAGAAAGTGCAGGCTATAATTTTAATCAATTTCCTGTTATTTATGCTTTTGGTCTTGGTAAAGTTATAAAAATTGTCAAATTTTACAAGAAGGATTATTTCTTTCGCTTGAAGCATAATAATTTGACTCCTCTTCGCCTTAAAATTAATAGGAAACTGCACGATAAAATTTTTGATAATTTTCTATCATTTATGCCTTTGATATTGGTCAAGTGATAAAAATTGTCAAATTTTACAAGAAGAATAATCTCTTTCACTTGAAGCAAACTCCTCTTCGTCGTGAAATTTCTGAAAACAAGTTTTCTAGTTTTGGGTTCTCATTTTAACTGAATCGTTACTCATTGAGAACCTACTGTGATTATACCAGTTGTTTCAAAAAGATATCCACATTGACTGATTTGACTTTACAATCAAAGGGGACGAAGTACTGTGAGAACTGTAAACAAAGCCACCGTATACCTCCTTCTACCTCCAGCCCTAAAGATTAAGGGGACATTGGACCTTTTTGGCCAAACTGAGCCCATATTTAAGGAAAATTTTCCGAAAAGAACCCTTGTTTAGAGAATTTTGGGCCAAAAACCCAGCCATATGAGCGGCGCATACCCGTACCATCAACATGTTATCTACCCCCCCCCCCACCCCGGGGCTATTGGTACCTTCGAATTTTAGACACATTGAAGATTCTGGATCGCAGTTTCTTCAGTAAAGCTGACATTTCCTTATTTCAGCTGCTGTAACTCTCGACCATTGTTTATTCCATAACTCCTACGAAGCAAGGCCTTCCTCTCTTGTCCTCCTTGAAACCAACGTATTTCTGCAAGCTCAACCCTATTCTTCAAGAATGGTCGCCATCTACTTGTTACATGTTACTTGTTACATATTTGCAACTGAATTTGATTACGTGAATATCATTGATCGTGTAGTACTTAATTCAGTTTACTCATCTAAACCACGAGCACCGTGAAGATCAGATATTGCCCTATAAAAGGCCTAAAGCATGTCTTCGTTTTTGTCTGTTATGAGCGCCTAATGCCTTCGGAAGGCGCATTTTAAAATTAAGCCTAGCTAATGGCGGGCTAGCTACATCGCTTGCAATGTGACTTTGCAGTTTCGATAAAACGAGAGCAGATGAACACAGAAGAAGAACAAACATGGTGCTTTCAACATTTAATTGATGCCAAGCATGCTTTGGTCAACAAAGGACTGGAGGTATGTTGCGAAGGTTGTTGATTTTTGGGCATTAGGCCATCATAACGGACAAAAACTAAGATGGGCTTTAGGCCTACCGGGTGCGCCAAAATAAACTATGCACGTTTGGCAAGCCACAATAAATCGTATACTGGACCGATTTTGAAGATTGATGTCTCATTCGTTAGCAGAAAGCCTGAATTAGATACTGGGATTTTTGAAAATTTTTTCATTTTCAGGTTTTAGAGCTAGAAGCGAGTTTCCTAAGATTTTTGTTTTCGAAAACACCGAAAACGATCAAAAAACATCGATTAAGTTTTCTAAAGAATCAACATGAATGGACAAAGAGAGAACTTTTTCGTGGTGATTTGTGATCTAAAAATCGACCAATTGTAATCTGTTGTACGAGAGTTCATACTGAACCCCCAAATCCCCCTGAAAACATTTTCTATTTGTTTATTCATGTTGGATCTTTTAAAATTTGATCGACGTCTTTTATCGTTTTCAATATTTTCGAAAACGAACATTTAAGAAACTCGCTTCTAGCTCTAAAACCTGAAAACGGAAAAATTTGCAAAAAATCCTAGAATCTAATTCAGGCTCTCTGCTAAATATTAAGTCATAAGTCTTCAAAATCGGTCCAGTATTCAATTTATTGTGGCCTGCCAAACGTGCATAGTTTATTTTGGCGCACCCGGTATTATGGCCAATATTTGATCTTCACGGCGCCCGTGTCTAAACCAGGCCATCGCTCCCCCATTGACCACTTGAATGCATTTCTTTTCAGGTGGAACCGAACTGAAGCTTTCACCAACCTTGGAACGAAGTGTGGTGGCCTACAACACATTGAACAGGTTCCTAACAAGTTTCATCGAGCACTCCTCGACAGAGCAAGCTTATGTTGTCAAAGATAAACTAATGCTTGAAAGAATCCTCGACATAGAATTGCAGGCCCCTTTAGACAAGGGCATTTTCTTCAACGATGAAAGCAAATCATTCACAACCGCCCTGCTGTATGGGGTAGAGTGGAGCCTACTTTTATTCGATCTGCTGCTGTTTGCTATTATTGACATGGCAGCTACGAATTATATTCTGGCTGCAGTGGTTACATACTTCGGAGACATCCTGATCGTTGCAGTGAGAGACACTATGGGAAAGAAGAACTTGGCAAGGAAGACTCTAGTTCATGAAAGATTCTTGATTTGAATTAGGTGATCTGCTGTTAAAGGGAGTACAAAGACCAGCAGCCTTTGCCATCGTTTGTGTTTGTTTTTGTGAATTTCGTACAGTCAGTTATTCTGGAAGCTGTGGAGAACAAGTCGCTGACTTCGCGAAAAGCATGCTGGTCTTTGTACTCCCTCTAATGTTGCAATAGGAGTTATTCGCCAGGGTGTCGTTCGACAGATGTTCAGTCGTTTGCGAGCCTGTAGTAATTTTTAAACATTTTTCCAGATTCTATCGATTTTGTTTTCACTGTATAGCTGAAATGCAAACTTGCAGACATTATTTATTCTATACCAGTGATGGCATCAGCCGCCACAACTGGGGAGGAAAAATGAAAGTGTGGGTTGTTTGTCCTCAAAAGTAAGATCTAACTACCTAAATCTCTTGTGACAATATCTCTACGGATAGGGACGAATTGGAAAACCAAACCGACATCAGAGAGTACTGGGGATACTCCCCCCACTCCCCCCTCCCTCCCTTGTTGCGCTGCCACTGTTCTATACGCCATTTTTGTGAATTTTATGAAGATATCTCATGTCAGATTCTTATGAATTTTGTGAAGATATCTCATGTGAAACTGGCCTACGATCCTCAGTTAGATTTCCTAACATTTCAGCCACAGCATCAAAACGAAGAGGCCGATTTTGACCAAGAACAATGAGTCCCCTGGAATCCGGTGGCTGGTTAAAAACTTTTAGGCTCGCTAACGACCAAACATTCCCTGATTCAGCCGAAAGTTTTAGCCCTGCTCGGCAGGAAAGATGAAGCAAAACTGTATTACACTATTTGTTCATAGTTTAAATGAGTTTATCTCCGTTCATTAGAAGACATGTTATGACTGGAGGCCTAAATATACTTTTTTGCTTTACTTTTACGGTTTAAGATGCACTTGCATTGTAGATTACTTTCAGTTTTATCAGTTTTACAGATTCTAACATTGGTTGTCAGTATAGGAGTTAAACTTTTAGCTTTCGTATCGGGCGAGTTAGAAGGAAGTTCGGATGTTAGAGCCTGTTGTTTTGTAATCATTCACGGCATTCCAAGAAATGGATGTTGGTTTTGGTTTATACCCAAATTCCATTCAATTAAATGCAAAGAAATGGGGCTCATGTAGTCAGTGTATACCAAAGCAACTTAAATTTGAAAAATGATTTCTCTTAATTGGCCTTTCCGTTCTCACGTTACAAATGATTTTATGAATGTCCTTCAAATTGAGCATGAAATCCTTGATAAAATTTCAGGCTCGAAATACACAGGGTGTTTCAGAAAAAACGCAACACAACCTTATTCGAGATTCTTCAGCAAATTATAATATTTGAATCAGCTTGACGCATACCGTCTGAAAGCACGACCTATCTTCTTTCTAATGATATATAGGTTTGGTGTATCAACTGAATTATTCATCAATTAATTGACGTTTTCGTAAGTATGGCCTATTTCAGATGCCAGAAAATGATACGACATTTACATATACGAAAACCCATCTTTGTGAGAGCTTATTTTATCATTCTTAATAAATGCATGTAACGGGAATAAATTTTGCTTTTCTTACCACAGGGTATCACCTCCCTGAAATGTTCTGACAAAATCCGTTTTGAGACTTTTTACGGTAAAAAAAGTGTTGATTTTCCTCTTACAGCATGTTGCATTTAAATTTGGCCATATGCACTAAAAATAACAATTAAATGGTAAATAATTCCATTAATGTATCCAAACTGGATATCATTAGAAAGTAGAAAAATTGCACTTTTAGACGGTATACATTTCATCTACTAAAATTGTATCAATCTTTAAAGATTTTCATTTACAGTTGGGCTGCGTTTTCTCTAAAACACCCTGTATAAGAGTAGAGTAGGTGGTTACTGCGAGACTATGTGAAGAACTGAGGAGCGAGATGAAACGTTGCAATCAAATTCCTCCAAACTTGATTACGAAATTGCCGATTTTTAAAAACTAAAATGTTCCGCCTAAGTTTGCATGCTGCCTGCTGGACAGATGGACAAATACCAATTTGGTAGCACCAGATGAAAGATTACGAAACAACATGGCCATAAATGTTCGAACATTTATCCGACTGGGCGGCTGTAGATAGTAGAGACATGTTTAAATATTCAGTCAAAGATGTAAATGCTATGTTCCTAAATAAACGTTACTGCATCTGTTCTTTTTGACTGCATTCCTGCCGGTAGGATGCAAAATGTTCACCTATTTGATAATTGATCAAGACAAAATCGGCTTAGGTTTGTTTTACCCGTTTGAAGTCATGTGGTTATACTCTTGGGAAGTTTCAAGAAGATTTCAAATGATTTTTTTATCAAGAGATTGATCACATAACTTGAAGAGGATGTAAACAAACCTGAACCAATTTTGTAACATAGGACTCAAATCTTGAACAAGGTCGGTGCAAACAAGGACAGACTTTGAAAGACAATAGCATGAGTTGCTTTTGATTGACACCGCAATTCAAAGCGATTAGTGATCGCAGACAAAGGAAATTCTCTCAACCAGTAATTCAAAACAAACAAAGCCGCAAAAAGTTCCTCTGAAACTCAGGTAGGTAGCTCGCTCATTGTGCACTCCAGAAATTGTTTTTAAGAGCAAACATGAGCATGTATCGAAAGACGAAGGATATATCTACACATCTACCACGGGCATTTTATTTGCTTTGTTCAATAGCCGATTGGGAGGCAATTCAATTCTCTTATTTTTTTGGTTGGTTCAACACTTACTGCTCAGCTTCTGAACAAAATAAATAAAACGCCCGCGGTAGATGTGTAGATATATCTTTCTTCTTTCGATATATGTTCATATTTGCTCTTAAAAACAATGTCTGGAATGCACAACGAGCGCGCTAGCTACCTGGGTTTCAGAGAAACTTTTGCGGCTTTGTTTGTTTTGAATTACTGGTTGATGGCAATTTCTTTGTCGGTATACCGCGGTAATCGCTAATCGCTTTGAATTCGGGTGTCAACAAAAGCGACTCATGCTATCGTCTTGCAAAATCTGTCCTTGTTGGTCAGTGTAAAATTGTTCCACACCTTTCTTTGAATTAAAGTTCTTGAAAGGAATTTAGCGTTGTTTGCTGTAGATTTGCCATGGGAATTTGTTATATCTTGATTAGTTTCAAAATGGCGGCATTTATTATATTTGAGTGTGTGACGTCATCAAATTTCTAAATCCTAACCCAGAAAAGCTACAGATTTCTACTTGTAGACCTTTATAAACTATGGTTTTCTTGAAGGTTATATCATTTTTCCTTTATTGGTTTAGGCTTTACAGTGATTTAAATTTTTCAAAATTTTCCATGAATCCTTTCAAAAATAATTGAAATGCCACCATTTTGAAAAAGATTAAGATATCAACAAAAATTCCACCGCTGATTTACAGCGAAGTACCATAAGTTCCTTTCAAGCCATTCAATTTAAAGAAAAATGTGATCGAATTTTGCACCCACCTTTTTAAAGATTTTAAAGATGTGATCCCTGGGCTCGATTTTGTCTGTTGCCCAATGCAACGATTCTTGATGAAAGTCCAGGTTAGAGTATCGTAACATTGACAATGAGGCACATAAAAATACAGTGGAACCTCCATTAACGGACACCTCTATACAACGGACACCTCTGAACAATTGACAAACATTTCCATCCCAAAGTACAGTATGAAAAAATAAGACACCTCCATACAGCGGACACCTCTCTACAACGGACAATAACATTGGCCACGCAGGTGTCCGTTATATGGAGGTTCCACTGTACATCTAACAGTATCTAACAGAAAACAAACAGAATTTTGATTAATCTAGCATAACAACAACTTTATGAGCTGGGCGTGGTCAGCGCAGCAAAAGTGAATGCTTAAAAATACAACATTCAGTCACCTCTCCGACATTACAAAGCGATTTACCTTTCTGCAGAATAGCTGTCACACCTGCTTCCACTACTGTTCATTTTGATTCAACTGAGCACACCCAAAGGTGTGAAATCTATTCTTCACAAAGGTAACTCCCTTTGTGATGTCAGAGAGCTGAATCTTACTTTTCACAAAATTCACCTTTGTTGGTCATATCTCCTGAGGCAGACAGTATGCAGAAATAATTTCATCGCATAGGGGAACAGATAGTTTAGAAACAATCGTTGACGGTATTTCCAAATTTCATCGGCATAAAAACGTTGATTCGACTTAAAAATTAAATCCGTGGGTTACCAGAATGCTTCCTTTGATTCTCAAAAACGGCCATCTGTAAGCAATGGCCAAGGTCAACAAGAAAACATTGCTTGCGACACATTCGAGATTTGCTTGACTTGCCAAACAACGGAGAAATGTCTTGGCACGTCATAAAACCAGAATAAAAACAATAGAATCAAACAACATTCGTATGAAAATGTTTTCAAAAAAATTCATAAACATTTTGTGCTTTTCATGTTTTCATCAGCAAAAAACGCTTGTTGGAAAATCGTTTTGCGACATGGCCAACCCGAGAAACATTTTATTTAGCAAGCAAATCTCAAAATGTTTGGCCACGTCGCAACACATTGCTTTGGAAAAATTTACTGTGCTTTTGACACGCTCGTGGCAAGCAATGCTTTGTGAAATGAAAATATGAAAGGTATGAAGAACAGAAGGATGTACTTACTGATAGAATTTTGCTTCCTCTTGAAAATGAAATTGGTATTTACCGTCAAATGCAGGCCCTCACCTGTTCCTTCCTGGATCATCGCTGCAAACCGTCGTAAGCTTATCTTATGTCAGGTTAGGTATTGGTAAGTTTACCTAGGGGATTTCTATTTTATTAGTGACGAAAACAAAAGGAGCAATGAATTGCACATTCGAAAGATAGTCTAGTCGTGCGTCGTGCGATAGTGGAACGATAGGGCCTTTGTAAACTTGAGCTTATTTTTCAATTTGCAAATGACATGGGGGGAGGATGGATATATCTTCCAAATAAATGTAATAAATCCGTCTCATGAGCTTTCAATAGTGTAACTTCAATCCAAGTTTGTATGAAAGTTGTGATTATCGCGTGCCATAACAAGGACAGATTTGGTAAGACAATAGCACGAGTTGGCTTTGATTGACAACGCAATTCAAAGCGATTAGCGATCGCAGACAAAGGAAATTCTCTTAACCAGTAAATCAAAACAAGCAAAGCCGCAAAAGTTGCTTTGAAACCCAGGTAGCTAGCTCGCTCATTGTGCATTCCAGAAATTGTTTTTAAGAACAAACATGAGCATAGATCGAAAGAAGAAGGATATATCTACACATTTGCCACGGACATTCAATTTATTTGATCAAAAGCAGATTGAGAGGCGATTCAATTCTCTTGTTTTATTGGGTGTAATAAAAACACTTACTGCTCAGCTTCTGAACCAAAGAAATAAAATGCCCGAGGTAAATGTGTAGATAAGTCCTTCTTTTTTAGATCTATGCTCATGTTTGCTCTTAAAAACAATTTCTGGAATGCATAACGAGCGCGCTAGCTACTTGAGTTTCAGAGAAACGAACTGATGGTTGAGAGAATTTCTTTTGTCTGTAGCCACTAATCATTTGAATTCAGGTGTTAACAAAAGTATCTCATGCTATTGTGCTACAAAATCTGTCCTTGTTGCGTGCCATACACTCAATCGAATCTCCCGTAAAAAAATGTAAAAGAGATCGCTTGGTCTACTGTTCATATTTCTTATCATTTTACGATAAAACACTATCAAAACCTGTTGGTTTTCAAAACAGAGTTTCGCTCGCTGCAAATCTTTGTACAGGGTTCAAAATAAGAGGGAAAACCTCGTGACAGATAATCCTAAGATATTTGCACACAAGACATCATTTAAATACAATCTAAATTTTAGTGTTACGCTTACGTTAAATTCAACAATCAATCTACAATTAAACGAATTACAGTACATGAAATGATTACAGGAATAGCATCTTGCTTGCTGTATTGTGAATACAAATCCTAGCCATTTACCTTAACTATACTGAAGGGCATTCGAGGTTGGGGGAGGGGAAGGGTGTAGAGTTTTCATTTCTGTAAAAATTTGAGAAAACCTTGTACGCTTCAACTCTCTTCGTTGTCCCTAAAAAAATGAGCACCAACTTTCAAAATGTATCCTTCGTTTAAATTACTGGACTAAATCACCCATATTTTTAAAGGCACACTGTCGTGGCACTGATTGGATGAAAAAGGCAATATGAAAGAATTGAATTAGGCAGGCTTCAGTAATTTCGCTGTACACTGAAATTCACGAAGATGATAACGATCAGACTCCCTTTATTCTCGAAACAAAGTATGCCTTTATTCTCGAAACAAAGTATGATCTAAGAGCATAAAGGCTTTATAATGATCCAGAGGCCAGGTCTTTTGTTAGGGATTTCAACATCACAACCAGCCAATTACAGCCACGACAGTGTGCCTTTAAACCCAGAAATCAGTAAAATGCTGGTACCAGGGTTAGTATAGGAAAAAGAATGTCACGTTCGATTCTGGTCCATGATTTACTCGCCATTGAAATTTGGACTCTATTTCTGAAACTGAAAATTGTATTGAGTTTAAATTTCCATGGCAAGTAAATCATAGACCAGAATCGAAGATGGAATTCTCGTTCCCATACAAACCCCTTACAGGCATTTTCCTAATTTCTAGGTCTGAATGATCGAGGGGTGTATCACTCTTCTGAAATGGCGTACGAGATTTTTGTAAACAGTAGTATTTTTAGGGATTTTTTACGGATTTTTCTTGAGAACAAAGGAATTTTTGCCAAAGCTGTACGAGATTTTTACAGAGTGATACGCCCCTCGTGAATGATGAGTGATTTTACCAAACAAAATTTGCACATCTCAGCTAGCCTTTGACCCGGGGGGGGGGGGTGCTTCACATATTTTGGGTACGGGGATGTGCCATCGGGAAGGGTATCGATTTTCGCGATTTTGGTATAAGGAACGGTATCGATTTTCACGATTTTGGTAAAAGGAAAGGTATCGATTTTCACGATTTTGGTATAAGGAACGGTATCGATTTTCACGATTTTGGTAAAAGGAAAGGTATCGATTTTCACGATTTTGGTATAAGGAACGATTTTGGTATACTTTTTCGGAAAATTGGTATAAGGTCGTTGTACTTTTTTGGAAAATTGGTATAAGGTCGGGTATACTTCTTCGGAAAATTGGTATAAGGAACGGGTATGTTTTTGAAGCTTCGATGGCACGTCCCTGACCAATACCTGGTCAAGTACCCCCCCCCCACGGGCCTTTGACTTATAGATCAATAACATTCAGTTTTGTAATATCAGCCGAATACTTTTTATTCGACAGCCCACCAAACGTGTTAATTTCTTACTTACTCGCCAAGTACTGTTCATATGAAGGGCGGGCTGCAAGCAAGATGAAACTTACAAACAATAGATAGCCTTTGCTATGAAGCTGAAATCCGTTTCACAAGTCTTTGCATTTCTCTTTCAAACTTCAGAAAATCTTCGCTCAAAAAGACCAGAATGTTTGATAAACTCCGTGGATAAGGATATAAATAACTGCTGCAAAGTAATAATTGATGCTTTATTTGGCAAAGTTAGCTAATTTTGAGATAAACGAAACGGAATTCATCATTCTGCGGCGCGGGGTTGAAGAGCATCAACTCCACATTTGCTTAAAAGATGGAGTAAGAATTTCAAGAGCTTTGCGATAATTCTACAGCAAACTTTTTTGATATCTTGATTAATTACCGAAATAGCAGCGCTTTACTCGTTTTCTAAAAGAATCTAAGTAAAGTTTGAGAAAAAGTTAAAGCATCGCCGCTTCCTAACTGATATAGGAATAATGGTAAAATTTACAAGAAAACTAAGTTGGGGCAGGTCTACAATGTGGTGGCAAACTCAAATCTGTCGCTTCTTGAATGAGGAAATTGATGGCAAGACCACCCTAAAAAGTTGACAAAAATAGAATGCATGCTGCTAGTGTTTTGAGCCAATGATTTGATGAGATCCCTTGTGCAATATGACAAACTTTCTTCAGGTAGGTTCATACCTGTACTCAAGTTTCAAAAACTATAATTGTGAACATGCTTATATTGTAAAGATTTGGTTCTCTTAAACTTCGCTGCCCTCCGGCTATTTGCATTACTGCTATTTTAAAAATGATAAAAATGTCAAAAAATTCACGGTAGAATCATGAGCGATAGGACACCGTATATCAATGTGACTCGCTACTGTTAAAAATTTCACACTAATACACACTTGGTGTTCTATTGCTCATGGTAGAATTACAGCAATGCAACGAATACATCACTTGCTTTGAGATTTGGAGCCCATGCTGTGCTGTGTTGAAGTACAAAGACTCACAAAGACTTGTGAAGCGGACTTTAAACGTTATATGCTACGTTGTCACCAGATCTTGGTTTCAGTATTGAAACCTTTGCCAGATAATTAAGTTTTAATTAAGAAAATATTTACAGAACTCAGAAAATGAAAGAAATTCCCAGAAATACAATAACAGTAACGACACATAATTCCTCGAAGGATGAGGAAATGTGGGGGTTTTCTTGAAGTTTGAAAAATAATATTCGCAAGTACCAGATATACTATACGAAAGAGGGGCCTTGAACAGTAAACCTTATTCGTTTGATAGAAACACCGAGTTAAACCATAAACCATCGTATCTTTGCAATGAGCAAGTTCCAAATATATTTCAATGGAACATATTTATGCATTTTACGACTTAATGAAGGAATGTCAGAAAAAGAGTAGCAGTAAAGATTCCTGACGAAATTGGAGCTTCGAGCTTCTGCAGAAGGTCGTTCAGGTGTCTTTGATCGCCGCAATACCAAATAAAGTCAGTTATAAATCATAAAAGAAAAAGGGGCTCGACGGTTCTGCACGAAGGCACATCTATATTTTCATTACTCCTAATTATCTAAACTAGCATAGAGCGACCGATTTTAAGCAAATACAAAACTGAATTGGGCTCTTCGTTTAAAGTGTGTAAAGTGAATAACCTGAGTTAAAAGATGAGATCTCATAGATTTATAAATAGCCTATTGTATTTGATAATGCAGCTCGTGGTGAATGAAAGCAATGCTAAAGAAAACAATAGAGGGATTAGGTGTTTATTTGTCCTATTTATAGACAAGCGCTATATATCTCAGGTCATTCACTTTAACCTGAAAGAGAACTTTACTTTCCAATCCCCAGAAAACTAATTCAAATGCACTCATCTTCAAACAAGACTGTTGTGTTGTCCTAATATAATTTAGAAAGTCACCTGAATTGAAAATTTGGCAATACACTTTCAGTTGGTTTTTCAAAGAGGCAGATAGCTTTCAGGTATATGTGGAAATCCGGCCCATACTGCAGAAAACGAATTTTGAAACTAGGTTTAACGCTTTTTGCTGCACCCGGTAACATTACTCCAATGACAATCAATAGGGTAAGGAAATGATGTTAACGTGCGGCTTAATTTGAAAGGAGAGAAATCCAAATGTTTTGCTTCGACATTTTAGATTCAATTCACACTAACTAGCGTTAAAGTTTATGCGTGATGTAAAAGAGGGCGTTCCCATTAGCGTTAAAATAAACACGACCTATAACACATCTGATTTAGCGCAGGTTAACGTATACGGAGGACCAAGCGCAAGGGTTTCAGCATTATGTCGTTAGCTTGCAGAAAAGTTTGGTAATCTTTTTAATTTTGCCAGCTTTCACATTACGTGTTGTTAGTGGTCCCCAAAATTATTGTAAGTTGCAATAACATGTAAAGCATACCATTAATTTTAATCATATGCTAGCTTACTGATATACGGTAGCCTGTGAATACATCTGCCCATGTTGCTGCTGTGGTTGATTCACCATATTATAATCATATACCGTTCCTTGTTGCTGAGATTGAGCGTATGAGTCCTGGGAACTAGTCGCCGTGTAATATCCTGCATCTTGGTAACCTGCGTTCTGCATTGCCTGTTGATATGCTGCGTATTGTTGCTGTGTTGTCATGCTTGCGGGTCCTTGAGAAGGATATCCAGGATCCTGAGGAGGAGAAATAAAGTTAATTCAAAGTCCTAATCAGAGACAAGTGTTGTTGGGGAGACGAGATCGTTTTGTCCGAGGAAACTTATGTGTCCCCCCGTGCAGTGGGTTAAAGCGCATGCGCCCGTCAGAGCTTCAACTCCAAAACGCTACTGCGCATGAGCTTGAACCTACTGCACGGGGGGAAGCATGGGTTTCCTCGGACGAAGCGTATCTTGTCTCCCCAATGAAGTGTATTGCTTAGACACCAGCTCATTCCCCGTCAACAGATACTATCCATATAAAAACTTCCGACAAAGCGAGACAACGACTTTAATGCAGACAACTAAGCACAGCTGCAAAAATATCGCAGTCTGGGAACTAGGTTCCCACCTAGAAATTGTTAGCTCTGGCCGAAAATTTTTCAGCCAAGATTGTTTTAAAGAAGGGCAAAATGAAAGTTCTGTGTAATTTCTTTATAAAGGGAAAACAATGATGGAATTGTCTACTTTAGATATCTGTACGTAACAGAATGAATACTTGTTGACTGTTCAATCAACAATGCGCAACAGCATAGACTATAAATCTTTAAATCGGTGTAAAAAAAGTAGGTGATTTTCTGTTGGTTTAAGTAAATAGTTGATCTTAGTCTTGTTTTTCCAGTATAACTAAGCAATCAGTTTGGGTCAATCCTAAATTCTTCAAGAAGCCTACAAAATTCAAAGGTTCCTATGCACGTACAAGGGTAATGGCTTCGTCCCCAGTATTTTTCAGCCAAACTACCCAAATGAACAATTCTTGCTAATAACGGAGGTTATTAAAAATTCAAACAACCCTTTGCGGTTAAAAGAAAGATATTTACCATTGCTGCTGCCTGCACCATACCAGCTGAAGCCGGAGCATACTGCATTCCTTGCATTCCTGCTACCGGCAGCTGACCACCTGCATACATCTGCTGCTGGGCCTGATAAGATATAAGATAACTGTTTGTATGTATGTATGTATGTTAAAATTTGCCACGTAAAATAAAACAATTTACAAGAAATAGATATAATTTACAAGTTTTAAAAAGCTAAAGAATAGATAAAATACGATGACAATGCTCATTAAATAAATACGTTAAAAACACACCTAAGTGTAGTGGCAGGGATAGCATTAAAAGGTTATATTGACCTTATTTCCATAATGGTCCCCTTAGAGGTAGTTGCAAAAGAAAAATAATAAAAGTAAACAACAGATGTTAAAGTGATTTTGGATGGAGCATAATTTAGTAGGGCCGAGTCATATATATGGGAGAGGAGGCGTGTTTCAATAGAACACATATACGTTGTTTTCTTCTCTCTGCATCTTTCGGAAAAAATTTTCCTTTATCTTGTGTTTGAACGAGTTTATAATGTTTGTAGTTTTTAAATCAGAAGAAAGGCTATTCCATATTTTTGACCCCAAGTAGGACAGGCATTTTTGGCCAGTGTTACTTTTGTGGTTATGCGGTTATCGGTTCTTTCATTGGTAGTGCTGTATTCATGTTTGTGTTGAAATCACATGTTAATGGCCGCAATGTTAATATGTAGCTGCATTCTCCCTCCGGTTTCGTTCTTGTAATCCTTGTAGTTGTTGTATGCAAGAGAGAGCATCCATAAAAAGAGATTCTGTGAAATCAATTTAGGAATTATTACACAGTTATTGTCTAAATTTGATGTGATTGCAAAGTTGAGCACATGCATTGCAATGACTTGCATCTTGAAAGAAGAGATATAGAGAACAATGACTTGCAGCTGGACTTGGATATACGAGTTAGGAGTGCACTACGCCTACTTGTCAATAAAATCTAAGACCATCAAAAACCACAGACAACCTTTACTTTGATACGATGACATTTCCATAAATGAATTTGAAGAACCATAATCGATCGAAACGTGCTATTTTCGGCATTTGTATAAAAACTTGAGTAAAAACATACTCATACAAACTAAAACAGTAAAAGAAGTCATGATACGACAATGCTCAAAGTGTCAAAAACAAACTTAAAGGACAAGTCCGGGGTTGGAATAAGTGTTCATAAAATGAAAGATCACAATGTTGTGAATGGTGTGTAGTACTTTTTTCCAACCTTCTCTGTCTTTCCTCTGCGAAATTGCGTATTTCAATCTGTGAAATGAGCGAAATGACGTCATTATTCATGACGTAATTTCACGCATTTTGCCTTTGACCTGAACGAGGCTGTTTTCTTACAGAACTCTCATAGTAATTTCCGACGTCACAATCGAACCGCCAAACCGAGGCTAGCTATTTTATCGCGTTTTACAAAATGGCGACGACATTGGGCCTAACTTACGAAAAATGTCGTGCGAATTTACAACAGAAAAACATATCAAAACGTCGAAAGAAGTCACAAGTGATGTTTGGCAGTTGGTAAGGTTGCTGTTTGACATTAATTATAGAAACCTCGGACTTGTCCTTTAAGCATGTAAGAACATGCCAAAACATCATAAACAACGTCGTTATCAAAGCAGAAACTTACCTGTGACTGATAAGGAGATGCTGGATATCCAGGCATTCCTCTTACAGGTTGATATTGTGGTTGATTTGAAGTATATACAGGAATTGTTGGTGCTGGTATTGGTTCTTTCATGCTCCTAAATTCCAAGACAAGAGAAGTAAATTTCCAAGAAAAAGAAAGAAAATTTACACGAACCAGGAAGTAGATTTTCGTAAAAATGTCTGCGAGTGTGGTAGCACACTTGATAATAAAATAAGTGTTCAGATGGCATATTACTTCATATTTTCAGTCTGGTTTCCAATGCTCACACTATGAATGGACAGTATGTAATGGGAAAGGGAAGAGGTCTTTCATGCTCCCTCAATTTCAAGAAATAGGCAGCAAATTTAACAGAAAAGAGGAAGAAATCTGCTTTAAAATATACAGCAATGACATTCAAATCAAGGGAATAAAACGATGCCAAAATAATAAAATATTCAAGTATTTATAACAACAGATTTTGCTCACAAATCTAGTTTGCCTAGTGCAAGAGAAGATAAAGACACACATGTTGAAAAGCATTGACTTCAATAATCCTCATTCAGGACAAAAATGACTTCATATGAAATGAAACGTTCTGTGTTGACTTTTGCCTTTGTTGTCAATTTAATGGTGACTACTATCTCAAATTAGATGTCCCACGAGATTGGTGATAACGCAAATTGCTGCTGCAAAACTCTTCAACTGTTTTATTCGCGTGTATTTATAGCAAAATTCTTTGATACAAAATAACAAAAGATGATACTTACTGTTGATATAACGTAATTGCTTGTATAAATTGTTGATTTAATTCATCCAAATCAGTCTGTTTTCTAAAATGGAAAAATCGATAGCAAATTCAGCAAAATTATGTGCACAACCGAAGGTGAAGTTTCGGTTTTAGCCCCATCGCTTTAGCCTACGAGTAGACCCATTATCCTAAATAATAAAGGGTCTACGAAATAAAGAGATGAAGCTTGCTACAGCTGCCCAATTAATTATGATAATCCTCTTTTCAACTAATGTGTGAAACGCGTCTCAACAAAGGCTGCATAAATTAAGTTTCAGAACTCTGGAACTGTAGTAGCAAGCTTTTGCTCATTGTTTCGTAGACCCTTTCTTCTTTTGGAATAATGGGTCTACACGTAGGCTACATCGCTTGGATCGCAGAAGTAGAGAAGACCTAATCGAGTCCGCGACCCCATGTCGTGACACTCAAGTGGTGGGGCTCTACCTGGGATCGAGCCCTGTGCGCCTAACAGTTCTGGCTGCACAGTCAGAATTCGGAGGGTGAAAGTGAAGGTGAAGTTGCGGTTTTTAGCGCCAAGCACTGGGATAGCAGAAGTAGCTAAGCGCTAATCGAGTCCACGGCCCTTTGTCATGACGCTAAAGTGGTGGGGCTCTACCTGGGATCGAACCAGGTGCACCTTACATTTCTGGCTGCAAAGTCAGAAAGGCAGTATTGGGAGGGCGAAGGTGAAGTTGCGGTTTTTAGCGCCAAGCACTGGGATAGCAGAAGTAGCTAAGCGCTAGTCGAGTCCACGACCTCCTGTCATGACGCTCAAGTGATGGGGCTCTACCTAGGATCGAACCATGTGCGCCTAACACATCTGGCTGCAAGGTCAGAAAGGCAGTATTCGGAGAGCAGCAAAGCTCAATCTGACAGAGTTACAATGAAGAAGAGATGCGGTTCGACAGAATGCTGATGCAACACGTATGTCAACAAGTTTGAAATCAAGATTTCTAGCTCGTGAATTATTATTGTGTTCCTGCTAAACCTGTGGCTTGAAGAGTCAATTATTATCATTATCACTTTATTTACAATGTCGGCATAAAAAAGTATATGATAGCTATACATGAATGTAAGAAAATATTTACAAACACAGCTAATAAAAGCCAAATAGTTGAACTACTCTCGAGTACCGAATAATCATCCCCCCCCCCGCTTATTGATTTTTGAAAAATTTTTAAGC
>REGL01000061.1:133605-153795 GCA_004194395.1 Aurelia aurita complex sp. Pacific
TTGATTTTTGAAAAATTTTCCAATCCCCCACTTTTATTCCAACCCCCCCCCCATTTTGTTAACTCTTGAAAAATTGAAATGATAGTAAACATTAATTTTGAATAAATATGAAAAATATACGTGTTCAACTAAGACAACGACTATTTTTTAATTGTTCAAGCCTCCCCCCGATTATTATTATATCGAACCATTTCCAACCCCCCCCCCCAATTATTCTCACCACCCTTCGTTTATTCGGTCCTTGAGAGTACTTGGAATAAGACAACTTACTTTTCTGAGCCTTCTATTTTGTTTTGAATCATTGGTGCCATTTCTGCACAATAATCTAGAAAAAAGGAGGAAATGTAGATGAAAATGTATCATGATGCACCATGCCAATAATCATTTGCAATCAGATTTACGTTTATAGTTTGCTCACATTCCATACATGAATGGCAAAACAAATTATTGCAAAATTTAGTTGCCGACTGGGAAAGAAAGCAGGTTCAGGTGAAAAATGAAGTTATACCTTCTAACTCCCTTATCGTTTCTTCTTCGTCATCTTCTTCGGTTGGACTTGCATTCTTCAGCATAGCAAGACATGTTTCTAGTCTTTCCTGCAAAAGATGCAAAAAAGGTTACATTAACTTTGATGTGATAACATGTGTGTTTACCAACAACAATAAAGGTTTCTTTAAAACTGACAATAATACCTGCGTATCAATAGATGTCTTAAAAAGCTAAATATGTTGTTTGTTTATTTTTCAAATGAAGAGGTTACAACCTTTAGCCACTTGCAAGACCAATGCAATGACCAGGGCATGAAAAAATATTTTTCTTCCTGCGACCGGTCAAAACTCAAACTTAAGATTTCCTGCATAGATAAAATGGAAATATTATCCATCTCCAATCATAGCGAAATTGGGATCACCACGCACTCCACCTTCCAAGACATCACCTTGAATACACTTGGGTGTAAAGCTATTATCGTTGGTACCTAATTAGTGACACATTCCAACCATAGCTTTTACACTCCCATATCCATAGCATTTATGATATGTAGTTGGAACTCAATTCCAACAACCATTACGATTTGGGTATCAAAGCAAAAGGGAAAATTGAGTTCTTTAGTGATCTGATAATTTATTTCGTTATGCACAATGTTAATACCAATTGTAAATGAGATATAAGTAGATAGGTTACTCTTGCTTTTTTTGATATATTTTGAAAAATTTCCTGCAGGATATTATGAATGGAAAATTTCCTGCAACCGCCCGGTCGCATTTGTTTTCATCCTCTGGCAATAACTCTAAACGCATCTTTTAAATAGATGGTGTTTCTGTGCTATTTTACCCGAAATAACCTTGTTGAAAAGGGCTAATGAGCTAACTATGATATCAAGTTTAAAATTCAAACACACCTCGCTAATCACGGTCTTTAGTTTCGTTGCTATAAGGAAGGAAACAGAACCATTAACAAATTAAAACCAAAACCGGCAGAAATCAATGTCTGATATGATAAAACCTCATCTAAGAGACAAGGTCATTACAAAAAGAGCCATTCATTTTAGAAGGCTTGAATCAGCTTTTATTTTACAGCTATTTTGCATATATGCCTATTTTGGATAAACTATGTAGTAAGAAGCTATACTTGCTGTAATTTTAAATTGTAATTTTATAACACCGATCAAAATTCATAATATACGATACAAAGGTTATTAGCTTAAGATAATACAGCCAAGAGACCTTGAAGAATTTTTGCTGTGTTTTCTTTTGGAAGTCCTGAAACCGCTTTGAAAATCGAAATTTTCGTGCAGAGAATACGTCTTCTGAGGCCCCGTTCACACTGCTCCGTTTTTGTAGGAAAACGGAGAGAAAAACCTTCGTCTTTGTGAAAATGTGCACACTGATTCGCACAAAAACGCCACAAAAACGGAGGTTTTCAAAAACGCTATCAAAAGTGGATATCCACAAAAACGGAGGTTTTTGAAAACGGACTTTATCAGTGTGAACGCACAAAAACGGAGGTTTTCAAAAACGCTATCAAAAGTGGATATCCACAAAAAACGGAGGTTTTTGAAAACGGACTTTATCAGTGTGAACGCACAAAAACGGAGGTTTTTGAAAACGCTCCAATATTCAACAATGAGTTTCACAAAAACGGAGCAATTTGAACGCACAAAAACGTTGTTTTTTCTCTCCATATTTGATATCAGGCGGATCAATGTGAACGGACAAAACCGGATGTTTTTCCCTCCGTTTTTGTACAAAAACGGAGCAATGTGAACGGGCGGCTTGAATGCCACAAAGACGGATACTAACAAAAACGGAGCAGTGTGAACGGGGCCTGAGAAGATGGATACTTTAGCGTATCCAGATCTTGAAGGCACAAGTTAAAAATATGGCTACCACAACAAATTTACAATTCGAAGTAAATTTCTCAAATTAAATGCTGCAAAATAAATTAAATTTTGCAGCTCAATACTCAGGCTTGTCTGTACTTGTCAGATGTCTCATAAACGTCAAATATTCTAACGCATCTGTGTCCACATCAAAGGCTTATTCAGTATTAAAAATAATCGATACCTTTTGGTTGCTGCTGGCTTCCAGATTCATCACTGAATCGAACCTTCTTCTTTTTCTCTTTTTTAGTTTCTTCTGTTGACAAAAGTAACAATTCGTTTTTAAGTTAAAAGGAACAAAGTAAGAAAACGGACATACCGTAAAAGCTCTATTAAGCCTCCGGGGGGGGGCCTATTTAATTTTGGACACCTCAGAGGGGGGCTTAAAGGTGAGGGGGCTTATTATATAAGGGGGCTTATTCACAAAATAAAATGACAAGGATGTATGTGATAGCTTTTCAGGACTTTTACCTCATATATTGCGGATTCAACACACAATTTTATGAGTCAAATACACGGATTCAACACAGTTTTACCCCAAACCCCATCAAAATTAACATGCAGACTGTTTAGCTTAATAAATAGACAATTTTTGGTAGCCTCTGGAATTTGGGGGTGCTTAATAAAGAGGGGGGCGTATTTGAAATTTTCACAAAGAGGGGAGAGCGGGGCCACTTTTAAAATGGTCACTTGTTCATTAAAAAGAGCGACACCGGATAGCTAAAAACACACCCTCAAAACATTTATGAACAAGGTTATTTGTTGACACCTAGTTTTTCTGTGGGATTTCAGTTTCTTCGTGGAAGCATCGCTTTCGTTCATCTGAATCATACATATATTCTTCCTTAAAAGACAGTTCGAGATTGACTGTAAAATGTATGATCAAGTACTGAAGTCGATAATCATGGGCCCATCCAGTAGATATAGTTCTTGGCATTAAACACAGATTGCAGGGGTACAGTAACCTAAAGCGAGCAGACAAGGGGCAAATCATTCCAACAATAGCGTACGAGATATTGGGATTTAAAAGATCATTCAGCTTTTTCAAAGATTTTCAAGATTTTTTCTGAGATCCTCCAGGATTTTTCAGCATTTCTACGACTCTTTAGATTTTTAGATATTTGACATTTTCGACATTTCCAAAATGTTTCAAGATTTGGCCAGATTTTTAAGGATACAGTAACAACCCGCAAAATAGAAACTACTCTAAAAGAAACCTCAGGCTGATTTTTTTGAGAAATGGTGCCCTCATTTTAAAAACTTCTCAGCCTGATTCTTGGAAGGTTTCCTACAGGAGGATCTCAAAAAAATTTTCATATTTAGTAATTTTTGTTGAAATCAGATGCTAAATATTTTTTAGAGATTTAATGCAAAAGCATCTCCATCTACAGTATACTTGGCATGCATGCTATGATTGACCAAATTTGGAGAGAATGCTACGTAACCAGAACATACTGTTTAATAGCGTTTGCTCTGGGGTTTCTTTAAAGATCTGAAGGTTTCTTAACCATGTGATAAGCAACATTTCAGCCTGTTTGCAGATTAATGCCCTTTAATAAGAAACCCAACAGGCTGTTTTGAAAAAACTGGTTTCTATTTTGCGGGTTCTTACTGTATAAATTAATTTTCAGATTTCAAAGAAATGTCGAAATATCTTTTTGAGAATTTGTGTCATTTGGGGGAAACCGTTGAAGATTTCTAAGATTTTAAGACTTTTCAAGAGTTTTGAAGATTTCATACGAAAATGAACGAGATTTTTGGTGTGATCTGCCCCTAGACAGCAGAAATTTCCAATGGTGTACTTCTAAAGAAAGTCAGGTTGAGATCCAGTCAGCTTGCCTTGGAAGCAACTGGAAAAACGTAATGGAACTGTGAAACGAGATCTGGATGAGAACAATGAGAAATGACAATGAGATCTTTTGACCAAAGGATTCAGGTGCAACAGAGAGGATCAAAAGCATTTCGGGGTTGTAAAAACATTATACCTGGAGGTGGCTGATTTAGATCAGTTGTCACAAAATTCGCTGGAAATAGTCCAACACCTCTTGTTCCTTCACCTTTCCACCAGTTTTGGTCACTAAAAATAAGTGTACTGCTATCAGATGTGTCTCTCTATTGTAAGGATGACAGCTCCTATCTTTGATGCGATGGGTTAACAAATATATTCCCATCATATTTTATTACAGAAACTATTCTTCACATGACACCAATTTGCTGTACAAGTAGCATGTTTGAAAATCTAATGCTAACAGTAAAAAGTCTCGAAACGGAGCAAGAAAGTGTATGTGAAAGCAAGATTACTAACATGATGAAGCACTCATCTTTTGACGCAAAAATGCAGATTTATATTATAACAGAAAAATTTCACTTAAAAATTGACACAAAAATAAAGAATCATTTTTCAAAAGATTTTCATCTGACATGCGAAACGAAAATACTCTGAATACGGCTCCAGCACTTAATGATGCTTTCAAACTTTTTCATCAGACGACGGATTTCAAGCATTTGAAAAGGTTCAAATTTATGTTATGACAAATCTGAATTAATATCATTCCATAAAATAACATCATTCATTTTCATTAAAGGGGCTGGGTCACGTAACCGTACACAAACTTACTGTCTCTATAATCTATATTGTTGCTCACACGTGCTCATTGTGTTCTACACATATTGTGGTGGATGGGGTGAATCCACAATAAAGTTACTTCTAAAAATCCACCAATATCTTTGCAATCTTACAGCATATGAATGTTTCGTTTGTTTTTCTACGAAACTCAAGAGTCCATCTTCCAAATAACACCTTCATTTTGAAAAAATAATGGAAAATCTTTCTGATATGGCCTATCAAAAGAACTGCAAAATCGTCGTTCCGAAATAAGTTTGTTTACTTTACGTGACCCACTCCTTTGATAAATGTAGCTCAGTACTATCGGTAGGAGATAAAAGGGACATTTTCTTCATACCTGTTATCAGATACCAGAATAATTTCTCCTGTTTTGAATGATAATTCGTTGTCTTCAGCTGCTTCAAAATCATAAAGTGCTCGAGCTTTGAGAGGTTCTCGCTGAAAGGAACATGTTAAAAGATCATTTACATTAACTACAATCGGTTTTCGTCAAAAGATCCTCGTTTTCCTACTACAGTCCTACTACAATGTGAAAGCATTTTCTGATTTATTTTCCAGTCACAGGTCACATCAACAGAAACTTTAGAAAACTGGTATGAATAAAAGCTTTAGCTATATAGGTACAAGCACAAGTATTTGACACATCAATAAGCAAGCTTCTGCCTAGCTGTTTTGTTCAAATAGCTGCTGGCTACCAGAAAAATATCGTTCATTCCAAGAACAGCGAAATCGTTCATTGTACCATATTCAATTAGTCTAACCAATTTGAACCAAGCATAACAGCAACAGAATAGGTATTTTGTCTATTCTTTTGCGTTGTTTTTGCGATCATCTGCAATAAACCAAAACATAACAGATACTAACCTCGGGAGGAGCAGAAGAGACTGCACTGCTAGCTGATGGATACAGATTCTGTGTTGGTGCCTGGAAGAAAATTGAAGGTATAGCAAATGAGCAAGAGATCTTCGTCAAATGGATTGATAAAGCCAGATGTATTGATAACTCCAGAAAAGGATTGATTACTCTGAAAGTAAACTGACATAAAATTCATTGAAAATATTGCAGTCTGAGTTAACACAAGGTCTGAATTCAGTTCGTAAAAATCGACCTGATTATAATTGATCATGGTACGTGAAGTGCAGATACTCCTTTTTAGTGCATACGTGGGGTGAGTGGCTGAGTGGCTTAAACAGTTTCCGTCAGGTGACTAAAGTTAAGCTCGGTCGAGTGAGGTCAAACTCAGGATGGGTGACCTCTCAGAGGCCTGACCTCGCAACTCACCTCGCCGTCCTTCGGAAGGGACGTTTAAACTAGGGGTCCCATGCCTGGATGCTCCATGCATAGTGGGCCTAAATTAGCTTTATATAGCTAAAAATCCTTTCAGCCCACTTAAAATAAACCACTGAAAAATTTTTTTTTCAATACGTCAATCGACAAGAAATGCTTTAATTCCTTGGAGCACACATTTCAAGGAAAATTTCCAGTGAAAACTTTACTCAAATCTTTTCATTCGCTTACCTGCACCATCGTTACAAAGAAAATTTGATGTACATGACTATCAATCTGCTCGATCAATCTGCTCAATTACTCTGAAGATAACTTGTGTGAGAGCCAAATAAAAGTACAGCGGGTACCCGCAAATAAGAAACCACTTTTTAAATTGAGGCCTCAGAGAGTTTCTTATTTAAAGAGACCTTTTCATGATCAGGGTCAAAGTTTCTTATACTTAGGCAATCAAGTTAAGTCAAGTCAAGGTATATGACAGTACCATACATGCATGTGTATTTAACCTTAATGGTAAATTTTACATGTTTACCATGTTACGTTGTTGTGGTGTGAATCTTTAATTTTGGAAATGTTCATTCTGTTTTGAGAATACTATCTTTTGGCATTCAGGAACAAACTATAACAATCCTGAAAATAAGAAACATTTAAATTTCAGACCTAAAATTGTTTCTTATCAAAGGAGCCTTTTTTGAAGAAAATGAGGCCTGTTTCTTATTCAAGGGGGTCTCTTATTTGCGGGTACTTACTGTATATCATAAACAAGAAGAGAAGTATCTTGTTGGCCTAACAACTATCAGAGAAAATTTCCTGGGAGTGGTGCTATCGCGCTCCCACACTATCTCAAAATCTAGCATCCATTATGAAGGTGGATTCAAGATTAAACTAAGATCAGATAATGATCAACTTACCTTGGTTGCAGGTGCAGAATCATTGAGTGAAAGTGCTGCAAATAAACATAGTACAAAATCAAACCTCAAAAATTAAGCATTAAAAAATTGATATGCTGAATGAATCAGGCTGAAATGTGTAGCCTGATAACCAGACCCTACTTTTCCTTAGTAGGGTCTGGTTATCAGGCTAGCTAAAATGTAGCTATCCAATATTTTGTCTTTGTATCTAATGGAGAGATTTGGACAGTGGTAGAGAATATAACTTAAGAAATCGTCCTTCGGAAGGGACATTAAACTAGGGCTTAAATTAGCTTTAAGTAGCCAGAGATACTTCCAACCCACTTAAAAAAGTAAAAAACAAAAAAATTACAGATGGTTTAAAAGAACAAACTTCTTCATCGAACGGCTGCGTTGTGATGTTTTCCAGATTTCATCGTCTAAAATTGTCGATACCATATTCGAATTCAACACTCAAAATATGGTCGAGCTGCAAGGTTTCATGTTCCTGTCCCTCGCTACATTGATGTTACTATGACGTAAAGCTCTAGATATAACATCAAACAAAGTTTGCCAGTACAAGTGTACCTCCAAATGAATTTCGTGGTGAAATCACTAATGAAATCACAAACTTTACATATTCATAAAATCAATGTAGCACTAGCAAGGACTAGAGAAATGAAACTACTAAGCTAAGCTGGACTATATTTCGTAGGCTGTACCCCGATCTTGTTTCAAAATTGCATACGCTGGACTTGGGAAAACTTCCATAATGGCAATGTCAATGTCCACGTGTATTTGTTGACACTCTTTATACCCTTTCCATTTACCACATAAAACCTTGATGGACTCTCTTATTAGCTACTTTCAAATCAACACATTAAATTTTCGTTTCCTCTTTTTCGGATGATATCTGATAAATCTGTTGTAAAATATGGTACAATTTCGCAAATGGCTACATTACTGAAGGCAATAGCAGAAAATATAAACAATAGATTCGATTACATAGTAACTGTTTCTCTAGAGCTATGAAATATTGTAAAAACCGGACAGAGACTTGGGCGGCATAAATGGCATTGCTGCTATATGAAATACCGATTGCTAGATCTAAATCTTCTTTGAATTCTAATTCTTGTTTCTTCGATTTCGCCTTCACTACCTGAACAAAGAAAAGGAGCAAAATTGCTGTAACTTGGAAAGAATTCAGGACATCAATAAAGTCTGTAGCCTACGAATAGACCCATTATCCTAAAGAATAAAGGGTCTACGAAATAAAGAGATAAAGCTTGCTACGGCTGCCCAATTAATTATGTTAATCCTCTGTTCAAATAATGTGTGAAACGAGTTTAAACAAAGGCTGCATGAATTAAGTTCTAGAAATCTGGAACTGTAGCAGCAAGCTTTCGCTCATTGATTCGTAGACCCTTTTTCTGTTGGGATAATGGGTCTACACGTAGGCTATAAAGTCTGCGATAGAATAGACCTTTTAGTTATTCTACAAAAGAGCCTCGATCGAGCGATATATAATTCTATACAAGACGTTCGATTGAGTGGCGTTAGATCTTCTATAACTATTGTGCACATTTGAAAATTCTTCAAAATGTGTCAAAATATCGTTCAGTTCAGATTCTTTTATAGAAGAGCTAAAAGGTCTATTACAGCAAACCATTTCAAGTTAAGTTCAAACCACTCATGCTAAAGCAAGGGGTAATACTTATTTACCCTACCTTTTTAAATCTTTGCCACCTATGCTGTGACTCAAAGATCACTGAGACCAAAGCAATGATTCAATATACAAATGCTAGCAAAGCAACAAAACAAAAAGCATGCAGGGAATTACTTAAAGGAGGAGCCCCCCACAATAGGTAAACCGATTGAGGAGGGAGCCCCGATAAACAAGGCATTAACAATAAGAAGAAGAGTGTTGAAAGGGTACTCACCGGGTCTGATTTTGAGCCAAAAGTTTCACCCTCTGACTTCAGTTTCTTGTAAAATTGTACGAGTAAACTAAAACAAAGAAAAACGACATAATTAAGTGACCAACGGCAAATTCTGATCAAAACATACGTAAATATATTAAATTTTTTTACACCAAACACTTTGGGAAATTTTGAGAATGTTTTGATAAGTTTCGTGCATTAATATTTTCTAAATTTTAGCTGTTAGATTTGCAGTGCCAAACAAATATTGTCCTTTAAAACGGAATTTCGTGAGATATTTACCCTCGTGAACATTAGACTCTGTCAATAAGTCACAACATCCAAATTTTTGGCCTGATATCCAATGTTTTTTTTCTTTATTCATTTGAAAACAACAACTATTTACAAAAACAACAAGGCTATTTAACTACGTGCCATCCATAGTGGGAAAGGACTTATAGTCAGCGAGTTCCCATTATGTATGGCACTTACAATTTAAATTTAAATCGTTCCAAGATTAGTCGCAAGAGGGGGACAGCCCAAGAGCACACAATTCGCCATTGTGTTTGGCATGGCGCTATATCCAATGTGAAACCGGCTCAAGTATTTATTGGTAAAAGTGTCTTTATATTTAGCATTTTTTATCTGTATTAGTTGTAGTGTGGTATAGTAGTTTATATTAGTTGTATTTAAAGTTTATGTTTAATCCCAGGGGGTAGACATGATATTTTGCTCCTCCTGGTACCGTATAGTAGTGTGGTATAGTAGGTCGTAGGTAGTGTCTTAAGTAATATGCTGTTGTAAACTTTTATATTGAATGGATAAAAAACATCTAAATCGCATGATATTCTGTACCGATAAACATCTTCATCTAACAGCAATCAAACTTTTCAGGAAACACATCTTTATGAAAGGTCCGCGAAGTACTTCAGTGATTTGTCTTCAACAGAATAATTACTAACAAGTAGATAAAGATACAACAGTAATTATGTCAAAACAAGCCTTACTTTACGAGGTACTTCAGTGATTTGTCTTCAACAGAATAATTACTAACAAGTAGATAAAGATACAACAGTAATTATGTCAAAACAAGCATTACTTTACGAAGTACTTCAGTGATTTGTCTTCAATAGAATAATTACTAACAAGTAGATACAGATACAACAGTAATTATGTCAAAACAAGCCTTACTTTACGAAGTACTTCAGTGATTTGTCTTCAACAGAATAATTACTAACAAGTAGATACAGATACAACAGTAATTGTGTCAAAACAAGCCTTACTTTAACTGTGGATCACTTTTGAACTCTTCAGCCCATTGCTCGATTAGCTCTTTTAATTTTTCTGCTACCTTTGGATGGCCCTGTAGACAAAAAATTGAATANATTATGTCAAAACAAGCCTTACTTTACGAAGTACTTCAGTGATTTGTCTTCAACAGAATAATTACTAACAAGTAGATAAAGATACAACAGTAATTATGTCAAAACAAGCCTTACTTTACGAAGTACTTCAGTGATTTGTCTTCAACAGAATAATTACTAACAAGTAGATACAGATACAACAGTAATTATGTCAAAACAAGCCTTACTTTAACTGTGGATCACTTTTGAACTCTTCAGCCCATTGCTCGATTAGCTCTTTTAATTTTTCTGCTACCTTTGGATGGCCCTGTAGACAAAAAATTGAACAAAACTATAGATCAATAGTAAAGTTTCAAATGGAGGTAGTAGATAGGTCAATGTCTACATTGGGTATGTAAAACAGTCCCAGGAGATTAAAATTAATGAGGAATATGATTCCAAGTAAATTGACTTACAGCTACAATGTCAATCTTTGCTCTCTTTGTTAGAAAAAACATTTTCTGACTACATACTATAATGGATGTAGGTTGTCAGCTTACTCCAAATAGTGCAATTTGCTACTTAAAAATTTGTTTCCGAAAAAAGTATCATTGCCTCTAGATTCATCAAACTTTATAAATGTAAATTTCATTGAAAAACTTAGAAAACACGTTTTAGGACACAGTCTTTCCCCAGTAAATGTGAATGGTTTTGTATAATCATTACCATACCTTCCCTATTATTTTTACAGATTTGTTCAATATTCAGGATATGAAAAGGATTTCGTTCCTGCGTTTCAGGGAGTTGATTGGCTCTCGGGCGGTTGATGGTTGCTTGGGGGCTGGTTTTCCGCGCTCATTGGGGTGGGGAGTGGAGCAGCCTAAAACATGTAGCCTTGGATTAGGATGATGTGAATATAGTATCTTTAGATTGTATGTATAGTATTTTCTGTTTATATATCATCTTTTAAGTAGTGTAATATCTGTTGTACGATATTAAATAGTTAATTTGATCTGTTGAGCTTGGAGGCGACTTGATAACATTATGTTCTTTGCCTCCACCTCAAAAGTAGATAAAATTGAGTTGTATTGTTACTTGTATTTTAACTCTAATTTATTGCAGAAAAAAGGATTTCATTCTGCCAAGCCTTGCCTCATCTTTCACCCTTCTTCCTTGATGTACAAGGCTTCCCCATCATATCCTCCTAAAGAAACAGAGAAAAAAATAGCCTGCTTTTGACCTACCCGTGATACAAGACCTCTTGCTTCATAAATCCAGTCTCTTGAGCTAATTTCTAGTTGAAATGGCTTCCCACAGTTATTGACACAAGCATCCATGAGCTGACAGAAATAATTCCACAGTTAAGTTAAGAAAAATTAAAGAATCTAAAACATGGATGAATAAAATATGAAAGGATGAACAGCAAACCAGCAATTATATCAACATCAATCTTTAATGAGATGGTTTGAAGACAAAATTATTCAGGATTTTCCTTCCTCTAACACCTGATATATATGACCTTACAATAAAAAACTATGACCTGTTGGAACTTTTCCAATGGCAGGAACAGCACTGTCACTTTAAATCTTGAAGTTGAAGTAACAGTGCTGCCCCTCCCATGAGAAAATTTCCAACAGCACATGATGTTCTGCTGGCATTACCATCCTAGTATTGTAAACTACAGTAAAAACCCACATATGAGAAGCTATATTTTGCAAGCCACGCTGTATTAGTTCTTGTGTAAAGGATAGCATTCATGAAAACATGCTGTAGGTTCTTAAAATATATTCTTGAATGTTTTCAAGAAAAATGACGTTTATTTGTTTTCCGTCTTTGAAATGTCTCTGTCTAAAATCTAGATAGATACTAGAAGAGTCAGAAGCAAACAACGAAACTTTTCTTAGCACACTAAGGCCTTTGAAACTTGTGTTATCACCAGAGTGTGACTGACTAAAGCCCGTTTTATAAGTTGTGCCGCGCCGTGCCGAATAGAGTGAATTTCAAACAATTTTGTCTGGTTCGGCACGGCGCGACTCTTATAAAACCAACCTGACACTTGGTTTGACTGAGTCGAGCCATATGCCAAAGGCATCTCGACTGGGTCAACCTGTTGCGCGACTTATAAAACCAAATTTCAGTCGCGCCGTACTGCAGCATCTTCACATGTGTGCACAATGACAAAAGCCATTGTTTGTTGTGGATGTGCAACCCAACCATACCCAACATGCGCATGTGTCACTGTGGTTTGGCGAGGCACGGCACAGAAAAAGCCTTTCCTTATAAAACAGAGACACTCCAAGTTGAACCTTGGTCAAAGTCAAATTTCCATGGTTCAGGACGGCGCGGCACGACTTATAAAATGGGCCTAAAGCGATGAAGAAACTACATATGTAATAGGTGACAGAACATTAGCATTGTGATGGAATCAGGTTTATTCAGGCATTTTAGATGACAGAAGAGCAACAGTAACATTTTTCACTTTAAGCAACAATCAAACTAATGCTTTGGATGGTCACATGAAAACTAGATCAATCCATTTGTTCTTCAAAATAAAAACCTATAAAAACCAAGGTGAAAAGGTTCTTATATAAAGGAGTTAAATATATTGATGGTTGAAGCCAATAGTTTCTCATCTTAGAATGTTACTACATGTGGGTTCTTACCATATTCAATGACAAATCCTAGCCTGATTGATGAGTCCCTCAAACGCACCTCAAAGGCACGAAAAATACAAGACTTACTGTGAGTGCTTGCATTGAAACATGGGGTACTTTGTGTGAAATCCTCTTCATTATTGCTCTTAACCCTTCCTTTGGCCTGAATTAGAAATATAAATGATTATGGTACCATTTCTAACAATTTACTTAATTCTGTACAGGAAATGTGTAGACTGACATCACAACAATTCTAAAACCTTTTCATGGATAAAAATTCTGAAGAGGTACCATGTGGAAGACTGTATGATTTTTTAAACAACAAATCATAAAATTTTGAAAACTTTTGTGAAATATTCTCAAGCAAAAGAATGCTCTAACACTCAATTTGTATAGGCTGAATACTTACTGTAGTAGGTCAAGTTTGGATGCATATCATTTAGCTTGCCTTTTTAACTTCAAGTTAAATGATGACTATACTATATAGTAATATACTATAAAGAAGCACAAATGATTAACTCGATGCCTGCTCTCTGTAGATGTTGTCCATCTTCTTCATCGTTCACTATATATTTACTATATATACTATATAGTATATAATAAATGATAGTATCTACTGTGGTTCAAAAACAGGACAAATCTATTTGAGATTACAGGGATTTACTTGCTTGTAAACAAGCTTGTTGATGTGATCTGTAATCTCAATAGAAAGTGTTTGATAATCATCATAGCCATATGGCTACAAAGAACGGGACCTCAAACAGTTTGAAGTGTTCTTTTTATAAATTTGCTAAGGTTAACATGGTAAACATGTTTATGTATGTATTTTGAGCCACCTGGTACTGTATGTTTATCTCAGATTCAAATCTTGTATCCATGTTTTTTGTACAAATTAAATGGCCTTACCCATTGGGTGCAGTCTTTATCTTATCACATATATCCATAATGAGTTGCCAGTCTTCTGTTGTGTTGTATTCACTTGTTGCATTTTCTAGATGAGAAAAATTTACAGGTTATTGATCACTGACGCAAATACTGTACAGCAGAGTAAAATACAAAATGTGCTTGACAGAGTGCCCCTTCCACTAAACAATTTTGAAACAAGAATTCTTACAAAACTAAGATTCTCTTAAAACTTCTTAGGCAGGAAAACCATGTTAATGTGCGCAGGGCTTGTACAGCATCTAAACGACAAGTGTTGGATAATACAAATTGCAGATCCCAAACCACCTCAAAGTCTCTCAATCCCATGTAGTAGGATCATTGATCAATCTTCAAAATCTGCCCCACGTATTTCTATCATGACTTTTCATAGGTGGATTCTTGTTTTGAGCACGTGGCTATCACAGAAAGTTTTTCAATGACTTTTTTGGTCCCAGAAATTAAAATATTGTTTCCACCCCTGGGGGATGCTCTGACTCTGTTAATCTCCATTGCATTGGAAACAAGCCGAACAGTGCTTTTGTTATGATCTGTTTTTGATGCATCAAAGCTACCCATTCACATTGATCCACATGATTACAAATACGAAGCCAAATATATCAGTTTTTTGCCTTCATATTGTTCTGGTTTTGTGAAACTCATTGTTGAATATTGGAAATCTTCGAACACCTCTGTTTTTGTGTGTTCATATTGATCAAGTACATTTTCAAAAACCTCCGTTTTTGTGGATATCCACTTTTGATAGTGTTTTCTAGAACTTCTGTTTTTTGTGCCGTTTTGTATGGATCAGTGTGAGGACTTTCACAAAAACGGAAGTTGCTCTCCCTTTTTGTACAAAAATGGATGTGAATGGGGCCCTTGAATTAAAATGAATAGCCTGAGTTAAAAGATGAGATCCCATAGTTCTACAAATAGCCTATGTTTGAAAATCCAGAGTGGGGCCAGCAAAGCCAAAGGAAACAATGGTGTGTTTAAGTTTGTCTTTGTCCTATTAAGCATGCAATATACCGGGTGCGCCAAAATAAACTATGCACGTTTGGCAGGCCACTATAAATCGTACACTCGACCGATTTTGAAGATTTATGACTTAATCTTTAGCAGAAAGCCTGAATTAGATTCTGGGATTTTGTGCAATTTTTTCATTTTCCATTTCTAGAGCTAGAAGCGACTTTCTTAAAATTTTTAGTTTTCAAAAACACTGAAAACGATCAAAAAAACATCGATCAAGTTTTCTAAATAATTGACATGAATGGGCAAAGAGAGAACTTGTTCGTGGTGATTTACGATTCAGAAATCGACCAATTGTAATCTGTTATACGAGAGTTCGTACTAAACCAACAAATCCCCCCGAAATGTTTTCTCTTTGTTCATTCATGTTGAATCTTTTAAAAATTTGATCGACGTTTTTTTTATCGTTTTCAATGTTTTCGAAAACGAACATTTTAAGAATCTCGCTTCTCCCTCTAAAAACTGAAAACGGAAAAATTTGAAAAAAGTCCAAGAATTTAATTCAGGCTTTCTGCTACAGATTAAGTCATAAATCATAAAAATTGGTCCAGTGTACGATTTATTGTGGCCTGCCAAACGTGCATAGTTTATTTTGGCGCACCCGGTAGCTCATTTGTCATTCTTTTTAATTTCAGTTTTGCTTTGTCATATACACGTATTTTTGTGTAAGAAACTAAGGTCCGGGCTGGTAGGCAGTTTCTTAAATTTTTGGACCTTTTTGGTACCAAAAGCTTCTAATGTGTCTCTATTATACTTTATATTTTCAAATGGCGGAAGTGTATAATTCAAAAAGGGCTCCCAAATTACTTAGTAAGATCACAAAACAAATAAATAACATAATTCACACTCAAAGTAATGTCCAAACAGTTGCTATACTGCACAATGTCAAAAAAAATTTGAGTGACTTGGGAAAATTAAAGCTGCAAATTACAAGTTTCTTAGCCTTCTAAGTTTAGGTAGGGTTTTCCTAACTTTTGAAAAATTGAGCCTACCGTTTCTTAGGGAGTATCTACTACCAGGGGCGGAGGATATGATCTTTTCCAAAAAAATTTCATGAACAGAGATAGAAGAATTCCATGGTCCATTGGGTCCATTGTGAAGAAGCAACTATTTTCATGGCCCATGTCAACATTTGATGGTTTATTTTTAAGCGTGCTGATAGCATAAAGTTTTTTAAACGTTTTATTTCTCTTGTATACTTAAAACTTATGGTTAGACTTGTTCAAAAAATTTTGTGGCCCATTTAAAAGCTGCAAATATTTTCTATGGCCCATTATCAAGTACTGAAAATTTTTGGTGGCCCTGGCCTATATCCTCCGCCCCCCGGTAGTAGATATTTTTTGACAGGTCCCTTATAAGCTTTTTCTTATACAAAATTCATGTGTCCATATCTTGCATATGAACGAGTCATCATAACATTCTGTATTTTTGCACTCTCATCACATCATGGCAATAATTTGCTGCACAACGGGCTGAACAAAATCTAGAATTGCAGTATATTGTAATAGTCACGTCTGATAGTACTCTCTGTAAATTCTCAAGTGCATCTCTGAATCTGACCCATCAATCATAGACATGGTATACCCATGCCATAGACACAAAAGGCATATCAAAATACAGAGTAGACAGATGAAATGTTTCACATTTTTCTTCAACTCAACACTCTGAATTAAACTCATGCATCAAATCACCCATACACGAATCTAAATTACACAACAGTTGCCCCAACTGCCTCTGGTATTCTACGTCAAACAATATCCACCATTAATAATGCAATTATGATAAGGCTAGGCCATCAAATTTCGTCCGGGATTGGCTGGACTATTTTTTAGGCCTGCTGGGTTGGTTGCACAAATGCTTACCGATTTCGCCATCAAATGCCGAAGATGAATTAAATAGAGGCATCTTGTTTGTATCTTTGGGTTCTTCAGCATCAAATGGTGGTCTTTTTAGGTCTTTGGGGTGTCTGGTGTTGCTATTTGAGTCGAATTTTTCGTTGCAGCTCCAGTTGAATACGTTTCACTTTGCGGCCATTTTTGTTGTGCCTGCGCGTCTGAGAAGTTCCGCTCACTGCGCGAATCAAACAGCTGTCATTACGTAATCACTACGTAACAAGGGGGCCGAACGAAGGGGTTGGAAGCCCGGGGCTAGTCCTTAATGTATGGGAATTCTAATGTCCCGAAGCATATATATATAAACTGTATATAACTGTATNCAAATGGTGGTCTTTTTAGGTCTTTGGGGTGTCTGGTGTTGCTATTTGAGTCGAATTTTTCGTTGCAGCTCCAGTTGAATACGTTTCACTTTGCGGCCATTTTTGTTGTGCCTGCGCGTCTGAGAAGTTCCGCTCACTGCGCGAATCAAACAGCTGTCATTACGTAATCACTACGTAACAAGGGGGCCGAACGAAGGGGTTGGAAGCCCGGGGCTAGTCCTTAATGTATGGGAATTCTAATGTCCCGAAGCATATATATATAAACTGTATATAACTGTATATAAACTGTACATAAACTAACCTATTCTACACCAGCCTATGGAGCTTGGAGCGTGCACATTTTACCCCTGCAGACCATACTTTGCTTTGGGCATAAGCATACGGAAGATCAACTATAGGGAGCTGCTCGATAAAACTTCCATTCTTCACCTAAACCTTTGCCAGGCGGATTATTCTTGCCTATACGTAAACGGTTGATTTATGAACGTTTGTTCTAGCCCCCTGACACGTACGCTTTTATGGCGTTGGAGAAAAAACTATGAAAGGCACTACCTTTTCAGGAACCACCCCAAAGTATGTCCTGTGTTGGAGCAGAATCTTGGAAAAGTATACCCTGATAAGTGGCAAGCCCCACTACCAAATCTGAATGTATTTTGAGTGTTTTTAGATAATCTTATTTGAAGAAATGAACGCAAAGCTACACACCGCTTTGGTACTGATGAGAGCTATGGAGTAGCAACCCAGTTTGTACAAAGTAAATTTGTGTATCGCCCAACAAAATCCGACAAAATCCATGTGACTTTTATCTGCAAAGTTTTGCAAAAAAATTTCTGCATGCAAAAACCATCAAACAGCTACACTTCAGAGCGCAAGTCTTACTTGCCTGTCGTTCCTATTTCGTATGTACATGACGGTCAAGGCACCAATAACCAATTTTGGGTATGAGGGGGAGGCACGACTCAACAAGGCCACTTTTTCATAGCAAGCACCACATCTTTATTGGGCATTACACGGACTCTGAATTGCTTTGTACCAGATATAATTTGCTTCCAAGAAACTATGAAAATTGTTGATGCTTTCCTCTTTGCGGAACAATGAGGTTATCTGTGACCAAGATAACATTGTTTTACAGGCTAAAGGCTACAAAGAGCCCCAAGTTTTGTTTGGGTGGCTGCACTGTAACAGGAATTTCACCAGTGCGAGGGAAAAGGAAGCTTGGGGATATCCCTGGAAACGAATGATTGGGGATATCTCCTAGGAAATTTATCGAATCTATTGCCCTGATCAGCCAATTACAGGAAAGTACATCCTTTCATGAACACAACAACAACTTTCATCATCAACAACAAACTACAACAAAACGTTTTGGTGGGTGTTGTTGCGAGCTTTCCCAAATTTACTGAATTTATCATGTTGATATTGGGTACGAAAGGATAATCTCAGACTCAAAGAAAGGAAACTGGTTGACACTGTTGGACACAGATTTACATCCCTCAAAATCGCAAGAAACAGACAAGGTAACCGAACTTGTTGGTATGTTGTTTAGGCCATATATTTTCGCAAGTCTACGTTTTCACGTGTGACTTCCCAGCTTCTCCATACAAAATAAATGAACGAAGAAAAAGCGATAAACATAGCACAAAAGTGTAGTCTAAACATAGTACACACAAAAGTAAACACGCACCATCTATGTTCCTATTGTTTTTGTTTACCTATAAGATAAAGCAAAATAAAGAATTTTCACTGTTTAAAAAACGCAATGTTTGTTTGTATTTTGCCTTTTTCCATGGTCGTCCGAAATTTTTGAAAATTCGTCCGAAATTGCGTGAAAAACAAATGATGAAATTTATCCTTTTGAATTTTGTTGCCATTTAATGTAGCCTGGCATAGCATATAGTACTCAACTTTAGCAGCTCAAGTTTGATTGAGAATTCCACAAACGCACTACAATAGAAAAGCACACAAAAAGAAAATAAAAAATTAATGTAAAAGATTACAAAAAACAGAAACTTTGGTAAATTTCTTACAGTAAATTGCTTGCTGTTGCTTTAGTGAGACACCTGTACTGAGTATCTGTATTGGGTTTTATTTTTGTCTCTTTTTATGGCTTGAGTTTTACGTATCCTGGAGATCAGCTCAGCGGCGTGGCCAGGGTAAATTAAGTGGTGGGTATTAGAATGAGGGGGTCTGGGGGCACGAGGAAAATTTTTGAAGAAAGATCCTTTACTTTGGCTTAGAATGCATCTCCCAATATCATTCTTACCTTTAGCCATAAGAAAACCTTCATCGTTTTGTGACAGTTATCCTATGAAAGATCCTTTACTTTGGCTTAGAATGTATCTCCCAATATTATGCTTGCCTTCAGCGAGAAGGAAACCTTGATCGTTTTTCGACAGTTATCCTATGAATCAGAGCAGGAGGAAAATTGTTGAAGAAAGATCCTTTACTTTGGCTTAGAATGCATCTCCTAATATCATGCTTGTCAGTGCTAAAATGAAAAGATTTGACATTTCTCGGAAAATTCTTACCCAACCTATACCCAGCTATTTTCTCTTCGGTTTTAGAGGAATCTTGAGGACCATCTTTCCACAAAAGTGGGGGGGGGGGCAATTGCCCCCCATTCCCCCCATGGCCACGCCACTGGATCAGCCTCCTCCGATGCCAGCTTTGCTTGTCCATGGAAATTCATCAAATTTAACCTCAGTTTCTCTTTACACCAGATACATCAGCACTGCAACAAGTGGAAGCCAAATTCACAGAAAATGACTTCAATGGCACCCCTGCAGTTTTTAACAGCTTATCGGGCAGCGCAGAGAGCCCACGAAATCACAAATTCTTCGAAGATTGATGACAAACTGCAAGTTTTAAACAGAGGCATTGAGAGGAATTCTTTTACCAAAAAATGTGTAACTTTTAGAATTGTGAAAAC
>REGL01000061.1:170411-196665 GCA_004194395.1 Aurelia aurita complex sp. Pacific
ACGTCGATCAAGCTTTCTAAAGAATCAACATGAATGGACAAAGAGAAAACTTTTTCGTGGTGATTTGGGATTTATGAATCGACTAATTGTAAGCTGTTGTGCGAGAGTTCGTTTATCTTGTGAGAAATGCAATAATATTTTCAAGAATATAAAGAAATGTCTTTTCTTTTGTAATGTCATTGAATTTATGCTTTGCTGCAGGCTGTGTTCCTGTACCAAGGAGGTTAAAAGACAAGCGAGGAAGAGTCATGGGGCCAGCAAGCATGGAGTTTTGTTACATTTTTTATTTGTGACGGCTTTTGGGGCGGCACTTTATTGCAACTACTACAGAATTTCGCAACAAGCCAACATTTGAAATAACACTCGTGCAGAAGTTTACAATGATCAATTTCCAAATCCCCAAATCACGCTGAAAAATGTTCTCTTTGTCCATTCAAGATGAGTCTTTAGAAAATTTGATCAACGCTTTTTTATCGTTTTCAGTGTTTTCGAAAATGACAATTTTAAGAAACTCGCCTGTAGCTCTAAAAATTGAAAACGGAAAATTTTCAAAAAATCTTAAAATCTAATTCAGGCTTTCTGCTAAAGATTAAGTGATATATCTTCAAAATCGGTCCAGTGTACGATTTATCGTGGCCTGCCAAAAGTGCATAGTTTATTTTGGCGCACCCGGTATTAGAAAATCTGCCTGTTGTTGGGCTGGATTGATTCTTTAGATTCTTATAAAAAAGTATACTTCTTATACCTCTACCAATTTTCCAGGTGTAAAGACGCTGTCAGGACCAACAGTTGGCAGGCAATACGTTGAATCTTGACTACTGTTTGATGCACACTGTTCTTCATCACTAGCAGCTACAACATCAGCTTTATGCTTTTCTTCTGATATGCCTTGTATCATTTCATCAGGGTTATCTTCTTCAAACTTTACACCTTTTTGTTTGAGAAATAAAACAATGTTCTAATTCTTAAATTGTATGTTTTGATATGCATAATAAATTTGTGAATTTTAAAAGCTAAAAGTTGGTAATTCTTTTTTATATTCTCATAAAATTTACAATAACAAACAATTACAACATTACAAAACAACGGCAAAGGGAGCATGGAAATGAATAACAATCCAAAAAATATTCCGTTGAAGATTGCGCTAAAGATTGGGCCAGGCCAGGAAATTTTCATGATCTCACAAAACTGTATACATGAAATATTCACACAAATGCACCAAGAGATCCTCCAGCGATAAGTACAGAATAAATTCAAAGAGCCCTTAAAGAAACTTGTGAGTGCTAAAATATTATGATCTCAAGAAATTTTCAGTGCTGGGTCAGGTTCTTAGTTTTTTGTTTTCAAGAAGGTATACATGAAGTTTGATGACATCTGAATCATACTTAGAAGGTGAGGTGTGGTTATCATTTTCACTAGTCATGGCAGGTTTTTTTGAGAGGGGCTTGGGAAGGATGACAGATTAAAGCCAGGTAAATTCAAAGAGCTAACTAAACATATCAGCTACAAAACGAGAAGTTTTTCAGTATTATTCTTTGATATTCAGAGAGCAGTAGATTTCAAATGCTGTGCCCTCCACCCAGTAGGAAGGTGTCTATTTGAGATTAGATTAGCTGTATATTAGAACACATATGGGAAGAAATATGATAAAGTGTGCTGACAAATGGTCACCTTTTTGCTTCTTTCTTGTGTTGACTTTCTTTGGTTTTGCTTGCTTTCTTGTTGATCTAGCCCTCCTTGTTTTCTCATCAGGTTTTGTTGAAGGTGGGGGCATTTCAATTCTTTCCAAAGTAGGAGTTTTATCTACAGGAGCTTCTTGAGTTGGCTCTTCCTCCTCAACTTCAGAGAGTTTTCTCTGGTGGCCTTGAAGGCGCTCAACAAGATCTACATTCTATGATGAAAGATACGTTGAGCTAGGTATTGGAGAATAACACAGGCCTCTCAAACATAAATTCATATTGAGGATATTATTTGCAAGTATATCGTTTAATAATAAACATGTTCAAATAGAACTTTATTCAACATTTATTTTGAACATGCTTTAAGCAAGGTAAGAACCTTTTTCAATGTTGACGAAACACTAACTTTCCCACAAGAAGCCATTTATGCTGATGATGCAGACTTTATAACAACTGATAAGCAAAAACAAGAGGATCTGAAATCATACATCAAAGACATATTGTTAGAAGATAATCTGAAAGTCAATGAATCCAAAACAGAAGAGACAACACTTGAAAGAAAAATCAAAGTTCCTTACAGATGCGAAAAGACACAAGGAATCAATCTAAAGATCATAAAGCAAGATTGCGAAGAAAGATGGAGGGCGGTTAAAAAGTTAGGATCATTGTTGGGAGACGTCGAAGATGTGTCTAGAAGGAAGCAATTGGCAATTGTCGCTATGAACAAATTAAACAATATTTGGATCAGAAAAGACAAAATAAAGCAAACTCTGAAAGTCAAGTTATACAAGTCCTTAGTCAAGCCAATTCTTCTCTACAACTCTGGCACTTGGGGATTAACAAAGAAAGAAGAAGAAAATTTAAACTCTTTTCATAGACAACAACTAAGGAGGGTACTTAATGTTAAATACCCTGCACACATAAGCAATGAACAAGTGTACAGGCAAACTGGCGAAGATGTCTTATCCCTGGAAGTGCTACGAAATAGATGGAAATTATTTGGACATGTTCTACGATCACACCCAGAAACACCAGCGCAGAAAGCAATGAATTACTATTTTGAAAAATCAAATGCAAAGAAGTTTCGCGGAAGACCAGTAATTACATTGCCAGTTTCATTACACAACGACATAANGTCTTATCCCTGGAAGTGCTACGAAATAGATGGAAATTATTTTGACATGTTCTACGATCACACCCAGAAACACCAGCGCAGAAAGCAATGAATTACTATTTTGAAAAATCAAATGCAAAGAAGTTTCGCGGAAGACCAGTAATTACATTGCCAGTTTCATTACACAACGACATAATTATGCTGAAGAAACATAACACGTTCAAAAATAGATATAGCAGCATAACCCAGTTCAAATCGACAAATGATCTCGAAAGCTTAAGAACACTAGCGCAAGAGAGACAAACTTGGACAGCACTTGTTAACGACATTTATGTTGCTGCTATAGCAGAAAAGAACTAATTTTAGTTTTTCTATGCGGATATAGCTATTATATAAATAGAACTTTAAATTCACCCTTAACTGAAATTGGTCTCTCTGAACTGTTATGAGGGTTTATCCAAAGAATGGTTCAAGAAGCCTTAAAAGATGGCATGGAATCACAATCAAATTTCCCTAAGATTTCTTCCTTACAGTAATGATTTGCACATGCCTTAGCATGTGTTATCTTTTGGGAGAATGAAGGTGCCATTTCTGGTTGGTTTCATCCTTGACATCCTTGTAAGAGGAGCCAGGGTGGAATCCATGCAGCCTACACCAGAGATCTCCGGTGTGGAGTCGTGATAATCTATCATTCTTCCATTGTTTTGGCATGAATCTCCGTCGTGGACTTTGCATAGTTTCCACCAGGGAAGAGGAGAGGAAACACAGGCTAAAACATGTTGTTAAATTCATTGCTGTAAGGTAGAAATATTAGGGAAATTTGCTTGTGATTCTAAGGACGTTTTGAAAGTTTTGGGAGATGCTTTATCAAGAAAACCCCTCATAATTTCCATTTCAAAATGGAGTGGCTGGAGTACTGCACACAGTAGAGTCAAAACATTTTTCGAATGACTAAAGAACAAAAGTTTCTTATATTTTTATTTCAAGCTATCCAGTGTTCCTTAACTTTCAAAAAATTCTCATAAAAAGATAAATGTATGAGCAATAAAGAAGAAGAACCTGATTACAGTAGAAGGTTACGATGGAACGCGTGCATGCATTACCCTCGCCCCACTCCCACTGGATTGATTTAGGCCAAATTTAAGGCCCGATTGTTTTATCGTTGTGCAGTAAAAACCCGCACATAAACAGAAACCTTGTGGATTAAGAACCTAAAGGCTGAAATTTTCCAATTAGTCTACCATTTTATAAGAACCTAAAGAAAATATCCATCACATTCATCGTTTAAGAACCCAGGCAGACTTGCAAATTTGTAGGTTCCTACCCTCTATATCTACTCAACTTGAGGTAAGTGTTTTCTCCGATGCTCACCTTTCCCGTTGCTTTCAGTTTGTAGGCTTTGCACAGCTTTTGCAGCTCAGTTCTTTTGAGCTTCGTATAATCTTCTTCTCCGTCCATTTTTCCTGACTTCATTCGTTTTCTTTGCAACTTTATTTCACGCTGCAAAATTCGCTGTCCGTCCGTTAGTTTGGTTTAGATTTGTGTTTTGTTTTCGCGCGCCGAACCTTCCCACGATGCAATTTACTACTATTTTCGCAAACGAGGCAAAATGTGTCGCTGTATAATTACAAAAAGTTAGGTACGTGCGGAGGAAACATTTAGAGGGTGTGGAATAAAATGACTGAACTGTTCGACATGAAATAGGCTATCAACGGCTCTTTTCCTTTCTTCCTACATTGATCTTGCCAAAATTGAACAATTCCCATTTGAAACGCTAATGCTCCCTGGCAACTCGTCCCCAGGGCCATTTGTCATATTGCGACGCAATAAACCAGAGTCGTTGTCGCATTCTTCGAGGTAAGTTTTGCCTCAACTGATAAACTGTTAAATGTTGCCATAATATTGCCAGTTGCTGTTGAATTTGGTTAGACAAAAGAATCTGGTCCCCGACGAGACAATTCATTCTTTTGTCTACAAAATTCACCCCTGCACACTATGTGCCAAGTGATTGCACGGAACAGCATTTCTATGGCCGGTTAGCAACCTGCAAAGGTAAATTAAACTAGATAAATAAAGTCTTCTCTTGAAAGTCCTCTTTCTCTTGCACGCTGAGTTAGCCATCCAGGTTCTGGGACATCTTTTACGGCTTACTTCTTTACCTTTGCAGGGGTTGGCTAATCGGTCGTAGAAATCAGCTAATCACTAATCGCTTTACGATCGCAAATCATTTTATACCGGTGTGTCAATCAAAATAAATGCATGCTATTGATTCACAATGTGACCTTGTAGAGCATAGGAATCAAATATCTATAAAAAATTGCATTTTCAGATCTTCTTGGTTTTAAACAGATTTCAGGCTGTGACATCATAAAATTGCTAAATCGCAAGGTACAGAAGCTACAGATTTCTGCTTTATTGCCATATCATAAACTTTCATAAAATATGGTTTTTCTTAAAGTTTGTACCACTTTTCCTCCATTAATTTGGATTCACAACGATTTAAATCTTTATCAAAGCTTTTCGTGAATTCCTTCAATAAAAAGAAAAACGCAATTATTCTGAAATAATCAACATATCAAAGATTGCCAATAAAGACTTACAACGAAGTAGATCTCAAAAGATGCATCAACCAATCACGCGATATTGTTTTGAATTGATTCCTATGCTGGCCTTGTAGGTGTGTCTGAGACCAAAGAGACCGACGTGATAGAAAAAGAATTAAAACGTTCTTGTTGCGATCATCTAAATCCTGATTATAAATAGAATACTACCAAAAGATACAATGTTTCTTTATCAAGATGCAATCGATTTACCATATTTTTATAACATCAGCCAATGAGCGCCCTAAAATATGAGTAAAATCAATTTGGGACGGCTTGTAAGACTGTAGCTCTAACTTATACACCATTATATACCAATATCCATTATACATACCAACATATAGGACTAACTATACACCATAATTAACCAACAAATAGGCCTAAATGTACACCAAATTACGAATTACCAAACATTGAATTTAACTTCCACTTACTGAAAACGGAGAATTGTCTTATAAACTGCGTTTAGAAATCGAAATACAGTTGGACCTGCCCATGAGGCCAGACCCAGCATGAAAAAATAGATGGGGTACGACCCCCGGGGCAGGTTGGACCTTGATAACTTGAACACGGTTTAATTAAAACTTTTGTTACCCCGCTTGACCACTCTAAGATCTTTTTCGGCCGCCACTCATCAATATCCCTGGTGAGTGAAAAACACACTTTTGAAAATACTGCTCGCTGAATACCAAAGCAATAATAATGAAAACTGTCCTGTTTCTTCGCTGATATGTTCAATTTGCTTCAGTGAGTTCCCTAGAAAGAATTGGTTATTCCTTCCTGTGGATATGGGAGATCTGCAGAAATCCCCGTCCAAAGCCTGCATAAACGAGTGAAAACGACGATCAAAATTCAATCGGTTTTCCTTCTTGACGACAATGACACTTACATGTATTTACATATAGTTTGCCTCTTGGGAGAACGGAATCCCTCCGAATAAGTTTCTCGTACTAGGAGGTAGGAGAAAGACTTGTTCATCCACCCAAGAGGATGGCAAGTGGTAAATCGTGTTCAAGTCATTCCTGCATGGTAGAAATATTAGGGAAATTCGGTAGCGATTTTAGGCCATTTTCAAGGCTTTTCGAAGGCATTGAAATCTATCATTGCCTCGATATCTAGCGAGCAGTAGCCCTTCAAACAATGTGCGCTTTTCTGACTCACCTGGTATTAAATAGGCGATAAAAACTGACTAACGAAACGAGAGTTTGCTTCTCAGCTGTGTTTGGAAGAAGGTCAGTCAGCCACACTGGTCTTGTGTTTTGAACACTATTCTGAGCAGCGTCGAGTCCTTAGACAAGAACGTTTTTCTGCTTCTCGATAAAATTCAAGTTCGGAATGATTTAATGCCTTTTCACCTCCTGACATCGGTCTTAGCTAATTGGATAAGATCTGAAAACTGATGATGCAAAGATTTGTTTTGCAATTATCAGTCAGAAATTCCACAAAAATTGACGGCCTTACTAACGAATTCAGATCTCGTTCCGCTCGCAGTGTTCAAGTAATCAGGCAACTAGAGACTTAAATCAAGGCTAACCACACAGAAAAAAATCTAAAGAGCTATCTAAGAGAACATAAAAAGGGAATAGACATAGTTGAAGCTTGGCGCCTATAAACAGGCTACAGAAAAGCCTGTGAAGAAATGCTCTCTTTTTCCCACTCGCAAGCTCGCTAGCGCTCATTTTTTAAGAGAGCCTTAAACGCCTACACACCCATTGTTTTTTAGCTAGCCTACACAAAAAGCCCGTCCAAAGATATTCTAATAATAAAACTGCTCAGACCCCTTGGGTCAGCGCCAATTTTAACTCAGCCTATTCCTTCTACAGTGGATGTATGTATGTATATATTACAGATTTGTATCTAAGAAAATCGATAAGATAACTGCGAAGACTAAGTAAATATGCGATTAAAGAAATAAAACTGGCTAAATTTCAGATCCAGTCAAAATAATTGCGAAAAGGGGCTAAATGAGCAAAAATCAAATAAGCAAAATATCGTACTGAATTAAAAACTGAAGACCATGTAACACAGTGGATATGACAGACACAAACTACATAAACATTCAAATTTAGGCAAAATTGCCACGTCGATCAGATGAAAGATATTCTAATGTTGTAATTCAAAACGGAGACATCTTGAAAACTGGAGGCAGACTGCCTATACCATGAAGCGGACACGATAACGTACTGATTTCGTAGCCTGTACACATCCTATGCTATGATCCTGCTATGGCCAAGCTCAGTTTCAAAACCGGTCAGTACAGATGAAAAATTACTCGACTGAAACATCACCCAACAGGCCCCCTGCATTCAGAGCCCTGGATCTATTATATTCTTACGTTGGCCTAAACAAGCCTCATATTGGATGCATTATAAAATGAGGATACTTTATTTTCTTGATCTTTTATCAAATCGCTATGAACAAAACCGATATATATTTCTCAGTGAGGGTATGGTATGCCTGAATTTCAGTCAAACTCTGTCGCATTGTGGCATTTGAAGATGAGTGACAGACTTTTGCTTGATAACACATTGTAGACATTCGTAAGCTATCGTTTTCTTCAAAATCATTTCATGTTGCGTCAAAAAGTTTAGAAATTACGATGGTTTTAAGTTTTTTTGAAAACTTTTCTTGAATTCTTGAAAAAGAAGAAAACACTCAAATTCTGAAAATATCTAAGATTTCAGAAAAATCCAACGGTAGAATTATAAAGAAATAGCTAAAGTTTCTTTGAAGTCATTCAGTTCAAAGAAATAGGTCACTCGATTTTACACCAGCCTTTTTAAAGATTTGGAGCCTATGCTACCTGCCACTGAAATGAATTTGCAATTAAGATCAAAGAAACATCTAATTAAGATTCAACCCTTCCTTCTAAAATCAAAACTAGATTGATGAAATGTACCCAAAAATTAACCCAAGCATTATAACAGATACCAGATCTATCGTTGCTGTAAGTGCTTCTCCTCGTTCTTGAAAACAAACGGTCCTCTTAGAGCAGATTTACTACTTGAGTTTGCTTACTTGTATCCGCTCCCTTTCACTATAATATCTTCGTCAAATCTTCCAGCTCACACTGGCCCACGCTAGCGCACGCTAGCCAAAAATGAGTCCAGTTTTCAGCCAAAACGATTCAATGCAAACAAGCATAGGGCTCAACTCTTTAAAACCTTTAAAAAGGTGGGTGTAAATTCTATTCCATTTTTCTTTGAATTGAATGACTTAAAAGGAACTTATAGTACTTTGCTGTAAATCTGCAGTGGAAATTTGTTGATATCTTGATTTGTTTTCAAAATGACGGCAATTTACTGATTTTTGAAAAAATTGATGGAAAATTTTGAAAACATTTAAATCATCGTAAATCTTAAACCAAAGGAGGAAAAATCATATAACTTCCAAGAAAGCCATAGTTTATGAAGGCCTACAATATGGTGAAACGCAGAAATCAGTATCTTTTCTGGTTTAGGATTNACAAGCATAGGGCTCAACTCTTTAAAACCTTTAAAAAGGTGGGTGTAAATTCTATTCCATTTTTCTTTGAATTGAATGACTTAAAAGGAACTTATAGTACTTTGCTGTAAATCTGCAGTGGAAATTTGTTGATATCTTGATTTGTTTTCAAAATGACGGCAATTTACTGATTTTTGAAAAAATTGATGGAAAATTTTGAAAACATTTAAATCATCGTAAATCTTAAACCAAAGGAGGAAAAATCATATAACTTCCAAGAAAGCCATAGTTTATGAAGGCCTACAATATGGTGAAACGCAGAAATCAGTATCTTTTCTGGTTTAGGATTTAGAAACTTGATGACGTCATAGCCTCAAATTTAATAAATGCCGCCATTTTGAAACTAATCAAAATATCAACAAATTGCCACGGCAGATTTACAGTAAAAAACGCTCAGTTCCTTCCAAGCCATTTAATTTGAGTGAAACCGTAATAGAATTTTACACCGACCATTTTAAAGATTTTGAGCCCTATGCTATGCAAACAACAAAATAAGCAGTATGTCAACTCTGAAAGGACGGTCAGCTCCAATACACTAATTATTTGTAAATACCAAAAATACTAAACTATAAAAACCATATGTTTTGTGCGTTTACATAAAACCCAACTACAGACAACCCTAAATGGTATGCTATAGGGGGGGCCCGGGGGGGGGGTACTCCCATTATGGCCTGACAGGGGGGTCCAGTCAGGCTTAAAGAGGGCCAAAGCAAAAATTTTGAAAAATATCCTCAAATGGTAGTATCTTTTTACAGAAACTCCTAAATGGTAGTTTGTGGACCTAAAATTGGGCCATTTGGTAGCATCTGGTAGCGAAAATTTTCAGCAGTTTTTCGAAATTTTCTAATGTAAAAACTGATTGAACACGGCAAGAAAACTTTAAAATTCAATGATAATTATTGCTGCAACGACCATATTGCCATGCGGAGGAGCCTATTGTGTTAAAATCTTATAACTGGCCAGGAATCTTGGAATACCCCCAATTGGTAGTAGGAGTTAACAAATAGGGCCATGTGGTAGCCATTTCGTAAGACCCTCAAACCGACTGGACCTCCCTGTTAGGCCATAATGGGAGCACCTCGGGGGGGGGGGAAACGCACGGGACGGCGTTAGAAAAATACTGCTCCCTGAATATCAAAGCAACAGTACTGAAAAATGTCTTGTTCCATAGCTAATATGTTCAATCAGATTTGGAACTATTTCGTGTATTGATTGATCGAATCATGGTGGAATCACTGCCTAGATATCCAGTCACATTGCACAGGGAACATGGGACTGAGGTAATATGTCTAGCATGAGGACCTCACTTTCCATTGTTTTTTGATGAGCCGATGAATTCCAGTAATCGCTCATCAAAACGAGACTAACACCAAACAGAGACTGATCCTACTTGTTTCGATTAGAATTGGTTAGCATCGTAGTTAGAGCATGTGGCAGCCCATATCAATAGCGATCAGTACGGCTATGTAATCAGTCTAAATAAGCCATAGTTTAGCATGGCTAGCCACAAGGATACGTGATACTCGTCTAATTAGCCCAGCGCCCTCCTTGGGGATGTCATAGACAAGTGGATTTTCCAGTTGCACGGCTAGTTGCAGTAATAAGCCTGATAGTATTCCTAATGTAATTACCCTACCTACGAGTTGAATCCTCCAATCTCCTGCGTTGTGGGAATGCAGGTCGCTACTACCCAGGTCACCACCCTGCCAATAATGCTGTAAAAGGTCAAACTTTCTGAAAACTGATCAAGAGTTGTAAAGCATGTTCAAATTTGTAGCGAAAGTTGCACTTTTAGTGACATCACAAAATTCATCTTTCGGTAGGTTTTTATGGCTATCACCTCATTTATCGAACTAAGTCAAATAATATATACACTTTTGGATAGAGGGCAACACGACCTTTCGATTGATATGCTGTAGTTGCTCATTATTGCAGCTATTAACTTACTTTCTCTCCTTCAGGGTTTCAGATTAATTCGTCGTTTCTCTCCCAGATCTTAAAAGTTCTCTCCCTATGGTTACAGGTCAATTCTTTTACAGGAGTTGACAGTTTTCTTTCCACAAATTACAGTGCCTGTGTCGCGTTTGTGGGTTCATACGATGAGCCTGCTATTCAGTTGTGAAACTGAAAGAAACGCTCGTTCTTTCAATTCTACGCAAAGAAAGACTTGCACGCTACGCGTTTCAACCTATCTTAGACTAATTTTTACCGTTAAAAGGGCTCCGTCTCCTAATTCCGGTCGAGACCCTGAATTTGCAGTTTTTGCAAGGCAGTATCATCGAGGTTTCTTATCTGTTTTTCAAAACTGAAAGCGTTATTCTAAAGTTAAATCTTTGTATTTCATAGAGGAACAAACCAAAACATTCATATCTTTTACGATTGCTTGGATATAAGTGGATTTTTAACGGCCATTTTTGATGGCTTGGGTGAAGCCACAAAGCAAATTGCAGAAAACAATGGACATGTGCCTGAAACAATCGTATTTACAGGTTTGTTTACATTTTGGTGACGGAGTCCATTTGATATAAAGTAAACTAATATAAGATTGTATAACCAATCAAGCAATTACGTCATCTGCTGTCGTGCACGTGGTCTCCTCATCAGGGGGGTATTGATTCAATACCAAGTCTTTAGAGCTGAAACACGATGAACTACTTTGCAATCTACCTTCATAACACGGGGGTTTGTAGAATTTGTATGCCATACATAAGAAGAAGAATGACAACAGCTTGAATGCACCGCCAAGTAGAAAGAAGTAGTTCCTGCAAACATTAAACTGAAGTTAGAATTATGGAAGAAAGGCGGGGAATACTTAAAAAAGTTTACAAGAATAAGGGCCTGTTTATATGAGACGGGCTGGCCCGTTAGCGAGCTGACTCGCCTCCAAGCCAGCTCGGTTTTATATGAGACATTTGATAGTGAGCCAGCCCCAAGCCAGCCCGGCCCTTGGGTGCCACGTTTGTTGAGGATACCGAGGACTGCCCTTTTGTCTGAACCTTTTGTTATGCTGGTAAAGTTCAAAGCAGATCAACACACTGGGAAACCTATTACCATGCGCGAGAATTTCTTTGTTTCCTTGCTAATTCTTGTTTGGATTGTGGCCGGATTATACGTCCACATTTTTACCACAAAACCAAACATGCCCTCTGCGCATGATCACAGGTTTCTTTTTGGGGGGTTGCTTTGAACTTTGAGGATTCGTATCCCCAACAAACGTGCCGTCTTCCTTTTGTGTGAATTTGTAACTATGCGGCAATCATTTCCTGTTTTTTCCAATCTGATGTGTTCTGCGCGTGAATTACAGGCGGGCTAGCCCGTTTCTTCCGTTTATATGAGAAAAGTCAGCCCCTTTGAGGCGGGATCCCGGCACTCGATAACCGGGATCTCGGCAAGACGGGCCAGCCCGGCATACATATAAACGCAAACTGCTGTTTACAAAGCTGTGATCAGGTAAGTAGGATCTCACCTGAAAGCGAACCAGCTCGCTAACGGGCCAGTCCGCCTCATATAAACAGGCCCTAAGGATCTTGAATTTTGATCAATTTAAGCCCCAAACTACAGCCCCGTGCATAGTGGAAATGCTAACTTTGGAGTGAAAAGTTACTTCAATGAAGCTATAACCATTCTTAGTTGGCTTGGTAAAGGACTTGAAAAAACTATCAGGTGTCCCAAAAAGTACCCCTGTTCCAAAAATCACCAAAATTAGATTACATGACCGATCTTTAAATTTCTTGTTCTGGCAAGGAGATAAAAGATCAAACTACAGGGTGTCCCAAAAAAAATTGTCCCCGTTTGCCTGAAGATTGCGACAAAACGGCAAAAGATTCTCACCAAACTTTTGCATGATGTTGCTCTCTAGATATGCAATTAAAGTTTGCTGCCATCCCCATAAAAATCCGTTGAAAAATGATGGAGCTATGACCGTCAGGAAACTAAATTTGCCCGATGCTGAAACCAGCAGTCGGCCATTTTGTCTTACTATTTTGCGGCGATAAATGGCTTCATTGATGAAATGAAACAGCAGTCGCCAATACCAGCTTTCGTGAAAATTCCGATAATTCTCAGAGAGTTCCACTATTTCTGACCTCACAGAAAATATTTTTTACCTCACGTGAAGCTACTTATCACTGGAAAATAGTTAAGACAAAATGGCTGACCGCTGGTTTCAGTCATCAGGCAAGTTTGGTCTTCTGAAGGTCATAGCTCCATCATTTTTCAGCTGATTTTTACAGGGATGGCAGCAAACTTTATTTGAACATCTGAAGAGCAACATCATATAAAAGGTGGCGAGAATCTTTTGCCGGTTTGTCGCAATCTTTAGGCAAACGGGGCATAAATGTTTTGGGACACCCTGCATTTTCCAGGTATAGTTGGTCTTAAGAAAGCTCGATATTTTTACTTTTCTCTTCATTGCAGGAAATTTAAGCACGATCTTTTGTCGGGTCACAGGAAGGAAAATATTTTTTCATGCCTTACACTATGCCGGTACGAAATGAATACGGCATGAAACTGTGCCGTATTTGTTTTTCTGTCAAAACGGAAACATGCCTTACACTATGCCGGTTGAGCGACGAAGCCAGTTAGCATGCCGTATTCATTTCGTGCCGTATTCAGGTGAAAAGTAGGCCGGCATAGTGTAAACGGGAGGCCAATACGGCACAGTTTCATGCCGTATTCATTTCGTACCGGCATAGTGTAAATGGGGTCTAAGAACTAAAAAAAATGTTATTATCTTCAAGTGCATATGGATCATTGACAAAACAGAACAAACATCAAATTTTATGATGGGCTTGATGATAATGTTCTGGTGATATTCTAAAGAGCTATTGTAACCCAGGCTCCTTTTTTATCAAATTTTGCCCAAGTGGAAAATATGGATCTGCACTGCAGTAGTCATTCAGTGCTCAATATTTGACCGAATTTTTCTCGAAAAACTCGCAGGGCTCCCTTCACACCCTCCGAAATACTTCTACTGACCTAAAGATACCATTAATGAACAGTGGAAACGGTCAAAGATGTTTTTCATTCAGAGGAGTAAAATATTGGAACAGCCTCTCAGCTGAGTCGAAGCAAGCCGTAAAACTCAACAGTTTTAAAACAACTATTTAGGAAATGTTTCTTTTTGCACTTATTTTTTCTGCAAATTCGACAATTTTGTATTTTAGAATTTCATTTTGACATCATATATTGTAATTATTTTAATCGTAGGTACTTTCCATAAATTGTAAGATTTTTGACGGAGGGCCCCTTGTAAACCAGCCTTTGCTAAAGGGTTACCCTCCTATAAATAAATGAAATGAAAATGAATTCGTTCCACCTGTCTGAATATGAACAATCCCTGAATTGTTTTGATCAAAGCACAGGATTCTGCCTGTACAGAAGCCTAGCACAATGGAGAAGACAAAAGAGGAACCAAACACAGTTGTTTGCATGAATACCATCTGGTTCCAAAGTTTGATGCAAATACTCCACAAGAATTTCAATGGACCTTTTGATGTTAAATCTAGACCTTTACCTTCGTTTTCATATCCCTCTCTAGTGATCCATAAAGGTTGGTCGCCAGCGCATCTTCCCTCTTTATGCAAGCAAGCATCGTTGGGGATACGAACAAGCAAAGTTGCAAGCCTCGAGGAATCTCCCAAAAGGGCTCCAGATCGCATGCGCAGTAACGATTTACTTCACTTATGTAATATGCAAATTAGCTTGACGGTTGAGAACAAGAGAAGAAACAAAAGCAGCGATGCGCATGACAACGTGAGCCCCAACGTCCATTCGCTCTCAACGAAGCTGTAACATAATGAATCAAAACAATAGGGTCAGCACTTCATCTCCCCAACAAAGCAAGCAAGCTGTGTTGTGTTGTGTTGTGCTATGTTTTCCTCCCCGCGGTGCGCAAAGGACCCTGGGTGACAATGGCTCTTTAAGCGGGGTACTTTTAATTTGATATTTAAACTGAGGCAGACTTTAATCCGGGATTTACTTACCGAAATTTAAAATTTGCATACTCCAAGCAATTCTTGTTCTCTCCAGTTCCACATTGATCTATTTGCCAAAGTATACATGCTTTATCAACCAATTTTCCAAAAATAATCGGACCGGGAATGAAACCCAGAAACCGGATCAGGACTTGCTGGAATCCCAAAGCGAACGACGATTGGCTTTCAGGGACAACACTGAAAATATGAAGAAATATTTCATCATTTTTTCGCAACTTCCATATGAATATATTTACGGGTTGACCAAAAAAAAGTTGACATGTTTGGCGGGCTGTGGAATAAAAATGAAGTGGCCGATATCATTAAAAATTAAAATGTTAATCGATCAGTCAACGGTTACCTTCCATGCAGCATAGGTTCCAAATCTTTAACTCAGCGTAAAAAGGTTGGTGTAAAATTCAATGATCTATTTCTTCTGATTGAATGGCTTGAAAGAAACTTTAGATACTTATCTATAATTCTACCGTTGGACTTTCCAGAAATTTTGAATATTTTTCAAAATTATAGCGTATTTTACATTTCAGCTCATTTTAGGATATGACGTCATCAAATGTCTAAATCATAAACCAGATGAGTGACAGACTTTTGCTTGATACCATATTATAGGCATCCATAAACTATAGTTCTCTTCGAATTACTTCATGTTGCGTCAAACGGTTTAGAAATTACGATGGTTTTAAGTTTTTTTNTAAAAATCTGTAAAATGTGTCTGTATTTAATCATTCGTAATTTAATTTATTTTTTACTTTTTTCTTACAAATTTTACTTTTTTAGATAGTAGGCTTGAATTAGCTCTTAGTTATAGCTATTGTATCTATATGTATATATGTCTTGTATGTATATATATATATATATATATATGTAGGCCTACTTTAAATAAATTGATAATAATAATAATAATAATCCTGTCAACTGAAAATACCTTTATATATAGCGGATTCGGCATGTTACTAACAACCTCATCAAAGATATAATTGGACTAGGTTTTATTGGCTAGACTCTGGCTAGGCCCTTACGGTCAAACCACCAAAAACAAGCTGACGTAGGATCTGGAGCTAAATGCGCACAAGAAAGATTGATTGAGACTTTGTCTTGAGATGGTATCGACAAAATACGGTGAATCTCCCTGAAACCTTATTCTTGATCTACAACAGGGTGACCAGAAGATGATGTATCACCATGGGCAATAATGCACCGTTGATGTGGCCTATGTTAGGATCAAAATTGTATTTTTACTCACTGTGTAGTTTCTCTTCCACAAGATTGCAAGTAAAGCTTGATAATGTTGCTACTCCTTCGTTCTTCTCTAATCAAATCAAATGCCGCCAATATTCAAATACAGTTGTAGCGGTTGGAGCTCCTACGCAGTGATACGTCTTATACGTATTGCTGCGTAGGAGCTCCAACCGTTTTAACTGTATTTGAATATTGGCGGCATTTGATTCCTTGAAGGAGAACGAAGGAGTAGCAACATTATCAAGCTTTACTTGAAATCTTGTGGAAGAGACACAACACAGTGAGTAAAAATACAATTTTGATCACAATATACTATAGGCCCCATCAACGGTGCATTATAGCCCATGGTATCGCCTTTTGAAAAAAGCAGTTATGCTATGGGAAGACACTTTTATACGAAACCAAGAATTTGAGCAAGTACTGACAGTTTCTTAAAATTACCAGATTTTGAGTACTGGGATTTTCTTACGAGTTCGTTACACGTTTCACCGCAATGTTCATATTTACTTCCTCTGACATCCTGAAAATGCCGAAACAAAGTTTTTTTTAAGCATTCCCAACGCTTAGACGTTACTCAAGTACTTTCTGCGTGATGTGATACATGAAACAAGTGAAAATAAAGTAAAAATATGCTGAGGATTTCCTTTATCAAAATTGTTTCTTAACTTAGTTGAAGCAGAATGGGTATCGTTAGGGTGTTGTTAGGGCAGAATGGGGCAAAAACAAGGACTCGTGTAACAAGTCTAGCCCTTTCCCAGTACAGTAAAACACTCACATATAAGAGCCTACAATTTTCAAGTCAGCCTGGGCTCTTGTACATTGAATACAATGGATTGGTTCTTAATGAAACGAGGGTCTAATTTGACAATTTCACCTTGCAGGTTCTTAATCCATGATGTTATCATACGCGAGTGTTCACTGTATGCAACCCCCCCTGGCACAGTTTATCAAAAACATTCAAATCCTGCATATTTATAATTCATGTGTAACTTTTAGACTCATTACATCTCACAACGCTAATTGAATTGGATGGTTACTGTATAAAGAATCAGATTAAACATGCTGAACGAATACAAGGAATCACGTCGTAAGTCTATGTGATTTTCCCGTGTCAAGAAAACATTCATTCTATTAGTTGACCTACCTATAGATGGCAAAACCTTTGATAAGATAAGCTCTTGGGAGGTCATACGAATTTTCAAAAGCAAAACAACAACGTACCCATGTTAGAGATCTAATATGTGATCTCATCACATAAAATTCAATGGAGCGGATGCTGTTTGCATACGAATGGGTATGCTAAAATAGATTAGCATAGAATCATAAGAACATGTATTTTGTATGAGGAAAATTATATATGCAAAGGAACTGTTTTTCATCACAGGGAGAGACGATGGGTTTGTCTTTTCGTGACGATACACGTATGTTCTGTTTACAAGAAATTCTACCTCTTGGAGACGCTACCTCATTTTTGACCTATGCTTACTTCCAACTCAATGCACATTCCCAAGAGACCAATGGCAAAACTTATACACCAAACAAAAACACACGAGTCGAGCTTCCAGAAAATGGATACCTCATTTATGTCAGACTTTCCGTTAACGAGAAAATAAATTTTTCGATCGGTATGGTAGCCTTTTTCTGATACATCCCGTGTATAATACATTTTTCACTGATGCTAAGCTTCTTTTTAGAAGGCAGTCAGTATACTGGTAGATAGGTAGATAGATTGCCCAGGGGGGACACTCAGCACATACGCATACGGGGGGGAGGTCAGTCCGACAAATTTTCAGGAAACCCAAAAATATCAGTTTAGCTGCATTACAACCCAAAAATATCAGCTCATTTTATACCTTGACATCTATAAACGAACATAAAAGATTCTGAAACAATGCAAATTGAGGCCAGGATTGCCTCTAAAGAATCTAGAAATATCATTTTGACAATATTTGATGCCCAAAAATATCAAAAACATAATTTCAGTTTATTCGGACCCAAAAATATCACTTTCGGCAATATTCTGACCCAAAAATATCGGACTTACATCCCCGTATGTTCATGTGCCGAGTGCCCCCCCCCCCTGGGATAGATAGATACAATGGAAATTCAATTATTGGATCACAGAAAATCAAGAAATTTGAGTCTTGGAACAAAACTGCATAACAAACATTTGTTTTAGTCACGGGGAATCAACTGAAAATTTAAAAAGCAACTGAAAATTTACTTACTGAACAAGGCCAATCAATAATTCTGAACCATTTTTGCGTGAAAACCAAATGCGTATATTTCTTGAATCATTTAAATCCAACCAAATTCATTTAAAATTATTGTAGGATAGGGGGGGGCTCTCTCCTCGATTAGTTTACCTATTGAGAGAGCTCCTCCTTTAAGTAATTCACTCGTTACAATTTATCTCATTTCTCTGTATTTGTATATTGTATTAATTGTCCGTATCAATCTATTAATTTCTGTAATATCTTATTTCCTTGTAGTTTGATTATCTGTTCGTAGAGTAATTTATAAATTGTGTGTTGTGAATTTAAAATACAGTAGAAACCCGCATAAAAGAACCTGTTTTTATAAGAACCTTGAGGCTGAAATTCAATCTTTAAAACCCCCTAAATAAGAACCCCTAAGAGGCTGAAACTGGGAAAGGTTCTTATACAATAGCTTTAATGTAAATTATTAAAATGACAAGAATTTTTAGAATTCTTCACATCCTGATCAGACTTCTTCACTGTTACAAAAGATTTGTTCTCAAGAATTCTTAACAAATCTCAAGAATTCTTGGGCTAGAAAACAGTGTTAATGTGTGCAAGGCCTGCTCGTATATAAGAACCCTTTTAAGAACCTTACAGGCTGGAATTTAGAATAGCAGCCATTTAATTAAGAACCAATTCAGGCTGCCCAGAAAAAACCTAGGTTCTTTTATGCGGGTTTCTACTGTATATGAACAGAACTGAACTGAACTGAATCAAGAGAATTTTTTCGCTTTATTTGCATTTCTTTGTGGTACTTTATTAATCAGTGTCTTGAGCGATGTATGCAGCTGATGTTTGCAAAGTGGCTTCATATAAAAACATCAAGGGAATGTGATGAAACTGCTAAGAACCCCTCAGAAACTTTGAGTACTCTATAAAAGAGAATTTTAAGAAATTTAGTATTTGGTCAAATCTTTAGTTCCTTATGAAAAATATCGGGTGTCCCAAAAAAAGTGATCCGGTTGGAAAAATCCCCAAAATTTGATTTCATGGCTGATCTTCAATTTTCTTTTTTAGTCAAGTATATCAAGGACCAAATTATTTCCAATATATAGCCGATCTTGCAATTGGCTTAAAAAGTAGCAAGTTTAGCTCTTTTTAGGGCTACCTGCTTTTGAATCATACTGCAAAATAGCACTGTTGATTGCCAGGTCAATTTCTTTGTGCATGTCAAGCATCTAGTTTGGTCATAACTGACAGAAAGAAATGCGCACTCATTAATGGCAGACCTCAATAATGATAACAAATCTGACATTTTTGACTCTAAGGCAAGATCGAGTATTTTGCTTAAAAACTATAGCTCAAAATAAGGCTTTTCAACGTGTAATTCTTCTACCTTGCTGTATCAAAAGCAAACATTTTATCATCTATGAATATTTTTGGGTCTTTGACAAAACAACTCAAAAAGAAAATTTATCAAAGGTTTGATAATCAATTTTTAGTGATTTTTGAAGCAGGAGTACTTCTTTGGGACACAATACTGAAATCGCACGGCTATCATATTCAGTTTTTGTCCACTAGCATTCCCAAACCTCATACACGAATTGACTGTTTATAAAAATTTGAACAATAAATCTTTAGGGCAAATGAAAGGCTCATCTGTAAAAAGATTGTGGTCCAAAATAACCCTATAATTCTATAATGTTTCTACCGCAGCAGCGGGAATAAACAATAAAACAGTTATCAAATTTCAAATTAATTCGGTCTCCCGCAAAATTGTAGTGAAAATAGAAAATTGTACAATTAGAAGTGTAATACATTTTGGTGAAGTTTTAGCCACTGAGCATCTTTTTGGCCCACCCAATGTATTATTCGTCATCCAAATAGACAGATAACGGTACCACTATTTTTGCAACTATTTTTGTCTCAGTCTTACAAAATTTGATAAATGTTTTCGATCCATTTAGAGTGTTTCGAACCATCAATTTTCAAGGCATCGCTCATAGCTCTGGAAATCGTAAAAAAGTCGTCATAAAGTGGCGAAGTATCATTTTTGGATTTAAACAAAGGAGATTGAATCATAAACTCTAACAATTGGCCTTGTGTACGATTTAAAGAGGCCTGGCAAATGTGGGCACTTTTTCTGGCACAGCCAGCAGAGCGGATATCGCTATCGCAATAGGCCCTGTTTCAAAAGCTAACTTTATACAAAGTGTTCAAAAAAACGTGTGACCCGTTTCTGTGGTTACCATGGAGGAGCTGTAACGTCAATTGTCCCGTTTTTCACAAAGATAGATAGGATAAGCTTCAATTTAAACTTTGAGACCGTTTACGAGTCAATCTAGCAAGTTGTTGCTTCTTTATGGCACATGAAAGGCAACATAAGTGGTTGCTTCAAAAGCGGCACTGCTATTCTTCTACAGCAATGAAAATAAATCAAGTAACATCTTAACGAAAGAGTATCTAGCTTTCCACACGTTTTTAAAAGCATTATTAGTCTCGCGTTATAAATAAGCAACACTATTAACACTTTATAAATACAGAAGAAGCCTGGATGGGGTATTGCGGATGTATCACATCAGCACTTCGTTATGATCCTGGCTGTTCTAGTTTGTACAAGTTACAGTCAAAGCGGAAGAGGCGAGCCTTGTAAATTCGATTTTGGGCACGTTTTGAAGGTTTCTTGAAGAGGTTTTCTCCAGAAAATCTGTTATGATTTCAGAACGGAGCGGCTGATTTCAGTCAAGTAAATTTTGAAGTAGATTTGAACATGTCTTCCATTAAACTATATATTTGCCGATATCATCGTCTTGATATCCAGGGAACCGTGGCCATTCAAACGGGGATTCTTTTTATTGACTCACCCGGTAAAAATGCTGAAATAAACTTACCGAAATGTAGCTTCTATCAAAGGCACATTATTCAGAAACGTGAATACCATTAGTATCGTGAAAGCAGGCATGAAGAAATACATTAAACTGCACGACGACTGGCATCCACCTTTCTCTGCAATCGTAACTCCCGGTGGGAAACAAGAGCAGTTGTGGTATTTCTAGAATAAAATTACGAAAGATAATAAGTGTTTCCAGCTAACCAACGTCAGTATTCGGCCTTACTAAATTATGCTTCATCCAAAAGCACAAAGTCTCGATAATTGGGCTCCAAAAATTTTTCGACTATTGATTAAATGTTGAAAATTATTAAAAAATACCGAATGAACCAGAAAAAAGTTCTCGCTTTTGAAAATTCATAGCATTAAGTGTACTGGATGTATTGGAATGAATCAATATTTGCATGACAGCCAAAAGATCGAAGTATTTTTGTGATTTTTCTCGCTTTGTTACAAGCATTGGAAAAACCGGTAAATTCAAATTTAGAAAAACTTTGTGGTTGCAAAATGACTGAAAAAGGCCTAAAATACTTGATGAAATCATAAAGCACTCCTCGCTCAGAACAACAGAGAAAATGCAATTTCTCATGGATGAGAGATATCGTCTGCGGATCTATCGCCATGGGATTGAAAATCTTGAGTATCTGTTTGAGAATCTATGTCTTATTACTCTTGAGAGAGGTGAAACACCTGTGTGCTTTGTTCTATGTGAGGAGAGTCCTAACGATTTGATGAAGTGTTTCAGGCCCTTTTCAGTCATTTTGAAAACATAACAAACAAAGCCGCAAAAGTTGCGCTGACACCAGTAGCGCAAACTCCCGCATTGTGCAAGCGAAAGGTGGTTTTTAGGAGAAGTTATGTGCTTATAACTAAAAAAGAAGGGTAAATCTAAAGATCTGCCTGGCGAATTTTGTCTATTTGATTCAGGAGCTGTTTTGTAATCGTTTTATTTGAGCTCTAAATACGAGAGAAATACAATGCCTTCTGCTTATAAACAAAATCTACTTGGCACAACTTTAAATTTGCCCTTCTTCTTTCGATATAAGCACATAACTTCTCTTAAAAACCACCAATCGCGTGCACAAGGCGAGAGTCTGCCCTACTGGTTTCAGGGCAACTTTTGTGGCTTTGTTCGTTCTGAATTACTGGTTGAGAGAATTTCCTTTGTTTGCAGTCGCTAATCGCTTTGAATTGAGGTGTCAATCAAAAGCAATTGATGCTATTGTATTAACAAAACCAGTCCTTGTTAGGCAATCATTAACTCACATTGCCGATTGTATTTTCCTTTAAACATCCAGCATGACAAGGGGAGAAGTACATCCTGTTGTTTCCTTTTGTACATATTGGTTTGTATGTATTGCTGCATGTACAGTTTGTGCGGCACGCAGAGTGGATGCCACTCGTACTAACTCTGAAAGAAGAAATAACGCATTTAAAATTCATGCACGTATGTATGGTTGTATGTATGTGTGACGTGATCATGGTGTCGATAGTTTTTTAATTTTTAGAAACGACTGTGCAGTCAACAAACTTTGTATACCTTTTTCTAAATTGTTGCAGATATTAATGAAGATATATGCCAAATTATGCCTGCACATGTATTTGATCATATCCAAGTCAATTTGAAACAAAAAAATCTCAATTTAATGCCTCATTTCATCGTTTCAATCATGTTGGTAATAATCATGATAATCATAACTTAATATCTTCTTATTGTCATAGCAACAAGAACAATAGAGATAATTTGATTTAATTACATGATTTTGATTGTTTGCATCAAAGTCCATCTATTTACCAAGTTTAAAGATTATAGCTACTATAACAGCGAAGAAAAAGAGGGGGGTGGAATCCACCCCCCCCCCAGGTATTGATCGCTTCAAAAGTCCCCGGTGAGACAGGGTTAATGGCCTACGTTATTTGGCCGTAAACGAACATCTCAAAATGGTCTAAAAATTTAGGTTCCCAGGACAGGACTCTGACAGGCAAAACAAACAAGTAGTACTTAGAAGAATTTTCTTCGATCCAAAAAAATTTCGAAATTTCACTTCGGTAAATCTACTCGAAGCGAAGGTTCTGCACTTAACCGATATCTGCCTCAGTTAGCCCTTTCAGTTTCAATTAACCAATCAGAGCACACTAATCGGGAAATATTGCTCTCTGATTGGTGAACAAAAAAGTCAGATTATACTAATATACAAGATCAATAGTTGCTTACTCGCCATGGTATGCAACATTCACACCATAAATATCTTTCGTACCGCAACCCATATACATTGCACTCGTAGCTGCGAAAGCGAGAAACGAAAATATGATGGACATTTTTAACGTTTTCTTGCAGTTCCATTCATAACGCTTCATCAGGTATCCACCGAGGAATATTCCACCGCCCGCACCAGGCACGACGGCAATGCCAGTGTAAAATGCGGCGGTTGACGCCGTCACATAAAACTGTGACTCAAAGAACTTGGGAACGAACGTTGAAAACCCGCCAGTTGTAAGGCCCTCTGTTGTAACAGCAAGACTGATAAACATGAAGCATTTGTTCGTGAGGAGTGCCTTCGCTGCAGGCCATAAACTCTTCCATTTTATTTCATGTGGTTTCTCTTCGATTACAGTGTCTTCTAACGACAGCTTTTCAGAACGTCTCTGTTCCGTCGATTTGAATTCTTGGGGGAAGCCGAGCATAGGCAGACAGACAAGGAGGAATAGAGCGAAGCCAGCCAAGAAGCCAATCCACCATGCGCCTACCCATATCGTGTCACTCGGTGTCAAGTTGGAACCTTTCGGCTAGGAGAGAAAGAAGACTTTAAGGAAAGAAGGCCAAAGTATTCATTCATACCCCCGGGGGGGGGTACTTCACATATTTTGGGTACGGGGACATGCCATCGGGAAGGGTATCGATTTTCGTGATTTTGGTATAAGGAACGGTATCGATTTTCACGATTTTGGTTTAAGGAACGATTTTGGTATACTTTTTCGGAAAATTGGTATAAGGTCGGGTATACTTTTTCGCAAAATTGGTATAAAGTCGGGTATACTTTTTCGCAAAATTGGTATAAGGAACGGGTATGTTTTTGAAGCTTCGATGGCACGTCCCCAACCAAAACCTGGTCAAGTACCCCCCCCCGGGTTCATACCGGGTGGAACAAAGGGCTCAAATCTTTAAAAAGGTCGTCCGTGTAAAACTCTATTACAGTTTTCTTTGAAATAAGTAGCTTGGATGGAACTTAGGGCTTTTTGTTGCAAATCTGCCGTGTTTCAAAATGGCAGCATTTATCAAACTTGAGGCTATGACGTCGTCAAATTTTAAATTAACCGCAAAAAGGTGGATCTGCACTTAAGGTGGCTCACTACCGAAAATTTCAAAATGACGAAACAACGATAAGGTGGCTCATTACCAAGTGAAAATAGGTAAAAATACACAAAAAACAATTGATTAAGGTGACTACCAATTATACGTTAAGGTGGCTCGCTACCAAAAACTTTCGCACACTTGGTGTCCTATCGCCCATGCTTCAACTTGCGGAAATTGGTTGCCAAGTATAATTAACAACCCGTTAACAAGTACATTGGCTAAACCTATCTATGGCCACAAAATTTCTATCTGGAATCATTTTACAGTGTGTGACGCACTTACTTCGATCTTAGCAAAGGATTTATGGACACATTGGCAACATACACGTTTTTTCATAAGAAACTGGTTTATAAGAAACTAGTACTACGATGACCAAAAATTTAAGAAACTCTAGTACTATGTTCAGGAACAATTAAGAAACTCAAATAAAATTTTACTTCTAGAATAAAAGTCGGTAGATAACGGTTCGCACAACATTGCGTTTGTAAATATAATCTTTTTTCCAACTTTTGACTGCAAAAAATTGGTAACTTTTGCCTTAATGTGCATGGCTTATTCGCGGTGACACTATCAATGCTGAATATTCTGTGGCTGCCATAGCTGGAAAGGACATGATGTCATCGAGTTCCAACTACGGCAGGCACTTCAATCAATGGAAAAATATACATTAAATCTAATAAAATGAAGATGTTGTTGCTGTTTTGTGCTTAAATTTAATTTGAAAACCTTTCCGTATTACGTATATGACATTATACTGCGAGTCCCCGAACAGAAGCAAATCACACAGAGGGATTGAAACTTAAACCAGGAATTTCAGAGAGCTGATCAAAGAGGCTGCCGCATCGAGTCAAACTGGGGGCAATGCAGGAAGTGCTCATTGTCTTCCCTGTCGGTACCACAAGCACAAAATGGAGTAAGACTATCGAAGTAATGTTCATGCCGTGGTTTACCCTGGGTACCAAAAGCTCTGGTACGCACGGTACCTGTGGTTCAGAAAGGCCAAAAAAACCACAGTGCAATATATATGCGCCCTAGGAATCGTGCCCATACATGAACCGTTGTGAAAAAACCGTGCGAACACAATTTCCAAAATTTGTAAGTACCCGGTGTGCCCAAAATAAACTATGCAGTTTTCTTTTGGCAGCGCACGATAAATCATACACTGGACTGATTTTGAAGATTTATGAATTTTTGGCCGACTGTCAGGGAGCTTATTGATTTTGAAGCTCAGAAAATGGTCTTTAAATCCCTTAATGGGGACGTGCCTTCTTATATGAAAGACATGTTCACGAGAGTCAACAACTCTACCAGTCGTTCTCTTAGAAACGCCGAAGTCAATCTCAGGTTACCATTATTAAAATCGGCAGGGGGGCAGAAATGTTTCGCGTACCGAGGCGCCAAGCTTTGGAACAGTCTTGGCCCTGAGATCCGAAATACTTCAACCCTGAGAGCGTTTAAAAAGAAGGTGCAACCATGAATTTCTCACCAATTCTTTTCTGTTTTCTTTTATTTATTTATGACAATTTGTAATTAGTTTAGGTTTAGGTTTAGGATTAGGTTTTATAGCAAATGTCGTTTTTATTGTAAATTAGTAGTTATTTGTAAGTTTTTAGCATGGCCCCCTGTAAATCAATTATCATTATTGAGGGGCTACCATGGGTAAAAAAGATAAAATGAAA
>REGL01000061.1:222146-232217 GCA_004194395.1 Aurelia aurita complex sp. Pacific
GTGGTCCGCATTTTACGCCTGTGGTGCTTATGAAAACGAGGCTATCAAGTTAGTCCGATTTCAGATGCTGTTTGGCAACAAGTCTCTGTATTAGCGACACATCAGTTCTAAGGAGCATACAGAGATTGTGTAGCCAGTCTAGTCCTTGGTAGGAGTCTGAGCAATCTTCTCTGGAATGAACAGCAACAACAGCATTTGTATCAGCTGCAAAAATGGCGGATGAAAATGAAAGCACTGAAAATGCTGCTCAAACACTAGAAGACGCACAGCGCGAGGTGCCACCATGGGCGCAAGGAACAACCTTGAGGAATGTTGAAAGGGATGTGCTGATACCAAAGATAATGAGAGAAAGGGCAAAAATCAAATGTAAAGATCTGGTTGATGGTACGAGAAGTGCTTCTGAATTTTTTTAGGCCCGTCCTCCTTGTTTGTCAAATAAATGTTGGGGAACAGACGATCGCTTAATCTAATCTTCACCAATTGACTTACGTTTTACAACATCAAATACCCTTATGATTCTGCCAGCTTATAAGGTCTGTTTAGCATTTGCACCCCTTGAAGCTGATCAATTTTGAAAAGAGAAGACAAGATGGTAAATTTGGCAACAAAATTTGCTTGCCTTGTCAACTCCTTGTCATCGTGTTGGCGTTAGTTTTAGGGACTGATTAACTCTCTTTTTGTCAACAGAGTTTGCAGCATGTGCTAAAGGTCGAACCGTGTCGGTGCTATGGAATTGCATGGGAAAAAATGATGCCATGAAAAAATGTCTTGTGAAATAGTATGTATTGTTTTTGGAAATCAACGAGTGGATGGCTAGCGAGAAATATTCTTGAAGATGTTTTTGCACTTTTGTAAACCAATTATTTTCAATCTATTTCTAACAGTTTTCTTTACCCAATTGAATTTATCTCCTATTTTTAGTGTACATTGATGTATTATATATATTATTAGCTCCCTGCCATTGATCCCAACAAGCATTTTTGATAGAGACACAAACGATCATTGTGGTAGGAAAAATTCAAGGTGGTAGGAAAAATTCAAGGTATCTCTCTGGGAAATATTGAATGAATGGAATTTTTCAAGGGATTAGGGAAAGTGAGCCCCCCTCCAAAATTACCACCTCTCACATCTAAGCTAGATTGCAGCCAAGGCTATATGTAACTCTAAAAGCCCACTGTTATGACACTAACTGTCATATCTGCATTTATCCCTCAAGATGTCTTCTATCATGTGTGGGACCAGTGCAGTGTGTGGAACCTTGTATCCTTGTATCTCAGTAGGACAATTCTCCACAGCCAAAGATAGTGATCACTTGTCATGAGGTTGACTGTACAAAGTGTCTTTATCTTCCATTTCTCTTTTGAAGCCTTTTGTCTTTTGTCTAGCTACAAAGATGCTGATTTTTATGATGAATGCAAAGAAATGTATCTGGAACGAAGAGATGAATTCCAGCAAGTATGGGTTGAAACTGGAAAGACTAAGATGCCAAAGAAGAAGACATCTGCATTTTTTTAGTGATTAACTTTTGCTTAGTTTATCTATAAAAGAATTTAGAAGTGTGAACAACTGTTGTGATAGAGCTGTATACTAATAGGTATACACCAGTTATACACCAGTTATAAAAATATAAGCATAAAATTTGCTTTCTGCATAGACTGCTTTTTGCACACAGAACAATTTTAGAGGCAAAACTTCTGGCGTCATATTCTTGAAGGAAGGAAATTAAATAATTAGCAGAAAAAGGCTAACAATAATACTAATAATCTTATATATTTCAAGAAGGGAATTAAAATAAAGACATTGTTTCCCCAAAAAGGTTTGTGACAAAAAAATGCAACAAGTTGTTACGTGCTGGCAGGAGCCTGTTTACTCAGACTTTGTCTTGCTTTAAATAGCAATTTACCGTAAAAGCACTATTAAGCCCCCCTCTCTATTAAGTGCCCCCAATTATATCAAATTCCAGAGGTTACCAAAGATTTTCCATTTATTGAGCTAGATAAGTTTGCGTATGTTAAGTTTGATAATGTTTGAGATAAAACTATGGCAAATTCATGTATTTAACTCGTAAAATTGTATCTTTAAACCGCAAAATGTGATGTAAAAGAACTAAAAAGTGTCAAAAATTAAATAGGCCCCCAGGGGCTTAATAGAGCTTGTACGGTACTTCTTTTCATAACCAGATGCTGTGCGCAATCAACATTTAGAAGACTGCATTTAAAAGAAAAGTTGTTCTGTTAATTTTGGTGGAACATTTATTTGAGTTGGGCCTCCTGGATATCATTTGCAAAAGTTTTCATAAAAATGTTTTCAAACATAACATCCCCAAATATTCATCCTATAAAGCAGCAGTAGTAGTAACAATGCTGAAAACTGCTACATACTTTTTTGGGAAGAGCCTTTGGAATGAATGTTTGAACTTTTCATGTCTAATATCAGAAGTATCCACTCCCTAATTTCTTCAGATTGTGGTCTTGTGAATTTGGCTTAAAATAGGCACTTCTTCAGAGCAGATAAAGTTTTTTTTTTCAGATAAAGTTGAGGCAATTTGAACTAGTCTGGTAATTCCATGATTACATTTTGACGAGGGTTTCCAAAGGAAAGAGAATTTGGTAACTATTTCTGTTACTGGAATGATAACACTTAGGAACGAAAATAACTACGAATACGTATAATGTTTTGAACTTAGAAGCTAATTGAGTCTAACATTGCCCCAAGACATTGAACGATATTTGATGTCATCATGAAGTCCACTTTCTCTTCTAAATGCCGTTTGGGATCCTTGAAAGAAGAGAACAGTTTCAATACATCAACAGTCTTAATCTTTATGGCACTGTCTAAACAAACATAGGGCTAAAATCTTTAAAAAGGTCGGTGGAAATTCTCATCTCGATTTTTTTTTAATTGAATGGCTTGGAAGGAACTTAGATTTTTGTTGTAACTCTGCCGTGGGAATTTATTGATATTTTGATTAGTTTCAATATTGCAGCATTTATTAAATTTGAGGCCATGACATCATCAAATTTCAAAATCCTAAACCAGGGAAGCTACACATTTCTGCTTGCCACCATATTGTAGACCTTCATAAACTATGATTTCCTTGAAGGTTATATCATTTTTCCTCTATTGGTTTATTAGGATTTACAATGATTTAAAGTTTTGCAAAATTTTCCATGAATTCTTTCACAAAAAATTAAATTCCCGAGATATCAAAAGATTTCCACGGCAGATTTACAGCAAAGTCCCGTAAGTTCCTTTCAAGCCCTTCAGTTCAAAGAACAATGTCATATAATTCTACACCTACCTTTTTAAAGATTTGAAAGATTTGAGCCCTATGCTGTATAAACAGGGCGAAGAAAATTTATAGCAGCCAACGGATGGCAACCCATTTCAATTAAAGAGGTGGAAAAGAGTTACTGTCTGTACAAAATCTTATTTTTTTCTAATTTTACTAGTTATCAACGTAATTGTTAGCATGTTCGTCATGAGAACTTTCAAGAGTTACTACCGGCTGTCCCAAAAAATATATACAGATTTGGTTGACTCTTGCGATGTGAATTTAGCTTTGATAAACGGCTGATCACTCTCGAAATGTTCCTCGATAGTTAGTTTGAACATAGATACCTCGTTTGTTGGCATTGGTGCTTCGAGAGCAGAAATATCAATCTTGAAAGCTCAAATTTGCGTCCACCTGCAAACCTGAGCTTTGGCCTTTTGGCCTAAGCAAGTTCCTGAAGCACATTGAAATAACGGAATAAGAGGTGCTGTATATCGGAAATACATAGAAAAAAGGGAAATACTATCACTTTCTTCACAGTTTGCTGCCGATACCCACTAAATTTTCAGCCAAAGTAGTTGCACATTCAACCTCGAGAATCTGATTCCAGATTCCAACAATAAGGAAGATACACTTATCTCTTGGCAATTGATTAGAATGAATTTTCAGCAAAAGTTTATGAAATAGAAATTAATAACAATCTTCCTCTCGCAACAGAAGTTGAAAGACGCTTTGTACTCATTTACCAAGTGGCATAAAAACTGCAGCCATAGCTCACCCCATTCTATCAACATTGCAGGAGACCTTGTCTATGAGCTGGTATGCTCCAGTGATTTATTGAAGCATTTGCTAAACATTTTTGTTCAGCAATTTATTTAAGTGGGCTGGAAGGATTTTTAGCTCTTCAAATCTAATTTAGGCCCACTATGCATGCCGCATCCAGGCACGGGACCTCTAGTGTAATGTCCCTTTCGAAGGAGGGACCAAAGGTCAAATTAACGGTCAGATACGATCCGACAGAGAATATCTGTTAATAATACTGTGTGCACCTTATTAAAATTACCTTATAAGACAGCCCACTGATGTTTTCAGGATGCCCAATAAACAAGTACCAAGAGAAATGAATTATCTCTGTTGTTACAGAGTCAGTTTGTTTTCAAAGCTTCATCGGTGAAAAGATAATGAATGGAAAATCTGCAAACCGTTATGTTTTATGTTTTTCTATCTTGCGGTAAACACTCATTGATAGCAGAGTTGTGTTATTTAGTTTGAGGTTTTCAACTGAGGAATCTTTTGAATGGTACAGAAGCTGATATACTGTAAATAATTTGAACCAGTTATGAAAAATAGCAGTGCACTAACTGCCTTAATGCTCGCGGCATCTAATTTAGTTGAAGTAAATTGTCAGATAAGATCTTTGGCACGGCCCCCTGAAAATCAATTATACTGACTGATGGGGCTATCGTGGATAAATAACTTTAAAACGAAAAAAAAATATGAAAAAATCACATAACCCCAGTTTATATAAACATCGATTTTTTGCCGCGTCGAATTTAATAGATACTGCTAAAACTTCTAAGTGTCAATTAAATTCGACATAGAAACGATGTTTAAATCCCTGCCGTTTTGAATAGATAAACCGGCAGGAGTTTCTAAATCCGTAGTGTTTAGAAATGTCCTTAAGCTTAACCATGGAGAAATGAAATCCCCGATATTTGCTATTTCAATACAGGCATAGTGCGATCGAGATTTCAGACCCTGAGGAAGAATGGGTCTTTCAATAGGTATATGCGTTACCAAAAGTAATGCACAACATTTTTCAATAGTCAGTAAAGTTTCACTCGCTCTTTTGTTGATGACCTACTTTCTCTGGAACTTGCAATCTATTGTCTACAACTGAAAACGACCACCGAAAAGGTCAATAGCAGAAATGTATATGAAATACCTGTTTTCCGACGTTCTTGATAGCTAGCTGTTCAGGTGTCATTTTCTCCTCTTCTTCAAGGGCCTGTAAAACAGATTTATGGTCATTAGCAAATCAGAACGTTTAAAGCAGTAAAGGGGTCAAATCTTTAAAATGGTGGGTGTAAAATTGTATTGCATTTTTAATTTAATTGAATGTCTTGAAAGGAACTTTGGATACTTTGCTGTAAATCTGCAGTGGAAATTTTTTGTATCTAGATTTTCTTGATCTAAATTGCGGTATTTTAGGAAATTTTGAAAGAATTCATGGAAATTTTGAAAAAATTAAAACCATCACAAATTTTAAATCAACTGAGGAAAAATGATAAAATCCTCAAGAAAACCATAGTTTATAAAGGTCTACAATATGGCGGCAACAAGAAATCTGCAGCTCTTCTGGTTTCGGATTTAGAAATTTCATGACGTCACAACTTCTAAAACAATAAATGCCACCATTTTGAAAATAATCAAGACATCAAAAAGTTTCCATAGTAGATTTATAGCAACGTACATTAAGTTCCTTTCAAGCACTTAAATTGAAAGAAATATGTGACAGAAGTTTACACCCACCTTTTTAAAAATTGGAGCCCTATGTTGTTTTAAGCAGTAATAACTAAACAAGATTGTCAACTATAAATAATGAAGACGCACCAGAAAAGGAATTTTAACACTCTTTAGGTTTGGTGGGTTGTTGAGATATTATGAGGGAAAAGACCAGCAGAGTTTAAAGGCTTCAAAGAATCTTGCCGACTAGCTCATCTTATTAAAATAGTCCTCTGAACACATCGAAATATCATGATCAGCTTTAGAAGATACACCACAACATAAAGTGCGTTGTACAAATGGTTTGAGTTGTTAAAACACTTTGTTTGTCATCATTTCTTGAAAGCATACAGGGTGTCCCAAAAAAATTGTGCCCTGTTTGCCTGAAGATTGCGACAAAACGGCAAAATATTCTCGCCAAACCTTTGTATGATGTTGCTCTTCAGATATTCAATTGAAGTTTGCTACCATCCCCATGAAAATCCGTTGAAAAATGATGGCGCTGTGACCTTCAGGAGACCAAACTTGCCCGATGACTGAAACCAGCGGTCGGCCATTTTGTCCTACTATTTTGCAGCGATAAATAGCTTCATGGATGGAAAATGAAACAGCAGCCTCCAATTTCATAGCTCTCGTGAAAATTCCGATAACCCTCAGAGAGTTCCACTATTTCTGACCTCGCGGAAAATATTTCTTACCTCACGTGAAGCTACTTATCACTGCAAAATAGTAAAACAAAATGGCCGACCGCTGGTTTCAGTCATCAGGCAAGTTTGGTCTTCTGAAGGTCATAACTCCATCATTTTTTAACGGATTTTTACAGGGATGGCAGCAAACTTTATTTGAACATCTGAAGAGCAACATCATATAAAAGTTTGGCGAGAATCTTTTGCCCTTTGGGTGGCAATCTTTAGGCAAACGGGGCACAATTTTTCTGGGACACCTGTAGATGTAATTTTTGAGACATTTCAACAAATATAGTGGTGCAAAATCGCCATGAAACTAAAATTTCTTGAAATTTGCTCAAGTTTGAATCCTTGCAACTTTTATCTGGTAAGAAATAAACAAAAATATTTTTGAAAGGAATGAAAAGATTTCCATGACTGCTGAAAATTCATTTTTGGCCAATTTCCACCAATAAAAAGTTTAGTATCCTTCTTTCCTCGGAGAGAGGCTAAAAGTCCCTAAGACGAGTTGCCAGTAGAGGTGGTCTGGTCGGCTTTAGCAATGGACTCCTTATGTTGGTTCTTTGACAAGAAGATTTTATAAGAAATGGGCCTATCATGGGCATAAAGATCTCAATCAAAGAAATAAACATTCAAGAATTAATCATTGAATTTCTCACCTTGTGGTAATTTTTGGCAAGGTTTAGCATTTCAGTGATAACAGTGTCATTAAGTTTGCAATGATCATTGTAGTTTTGAAGTGTAAGGCCTTGCATCCAACTTTTCTTGTGAAGATTTAACAACATCTGAAAAAAAGAAAAAAAATCAACTAACATTGTTGGATTACAAACATTTATTATGTGCAGGGGGAGTTTTCATGTCGGTTAGTTTGGGAGGCGGAATGTTGTTGTCTGTTGCTCAGAACTTGAAGTTATGGCCTGGCCTAAGCAAGATACGATCGCGTTAACGGAATACAAACAAATCTTGTGAGTAAATCATCTTATTCATTATTATTTCATCATGGTTAGCTCGGAAATCACAACACTAGTGTCCGAACTGCCCATGCACTTATCAGATCTTTGCGCGTGCAGCTACATTACACATACAGAATTTGGTAGAATAGGCGTCAAATCTTCACAAAATATTCAACAAATGGTCAGTTCATCTTTCCTTTAATTTAAAAGCTTGAAAGGAAGTTAAGGTACTTTACGACAATTCAGTTTATGAAAACTTTTGATATCTTGATTATTTTTAAAATACAGTGTCTTTTACGTTTCAACCAGTCTTGAGGTTGTAACGTCATCAAACTGCTAAATCGTGAACCAGAAAGGCTACTGATCATTGCTTACCGCCATATCATAGACCTTTGTAAACTATGTTTGTACCAGCATAGGTTCCAAATCTTTAACTCGGCGTAAAAAGGTGGGTGTAAAATTCAATGAACTATTTCTTCTGATTGAATGGCTTGAAAGAAACTTAAAAAAAAAAAAAAAAAAAAAAAAATATTCTACCGTTGGACTTTCCAGAAATTTTGAAGATTTTTCAAAATTACAGCATATTTTACATTTCAGCTCATTTGAGGATGTGACGTCATCAAATTTCTAAATCATAAACCAGATGAATGACAGACTTTTGCTAGATACCATATTGTAGGCATTCATAAACTATGGTTTTTTCGAGATTACTTCATGTTGCGTCAAACAGTTTAGAAATTACGAAGGTTTTAAGTTTTTCTGAAAATTGTTGGTAAAAGTCCAACGGTAGAATTATAGAGAAATAGCTAAAGTTTCTTTGAAGTCATTCATTTCAAAGAAATAGGTCACTCAATTTTACACCAGCCTTTTCAAAGATTTGGAACCTATGCTGTTTGTACCGTTGATTGTTCCGTTTTAGAATTTACGATTAGTTCCATTTTTACAAAATTTTCATCAATCCTCTCTCAACTCTAAAGGCAAAAACTTCTGTATCGTTAAAAAATTCTAAAAACAGCCGAAAGTATAAATCAAAATTCTTCAACTAGTATACCTCGCCAATGGACCAGAGAAAAGAACGAGTTTAATTCTTCAAATAATTTAAACTGAGAATTGATTTTTGGCGCATCCATCGTACTGAGTTAATGTTCTCGGGCATATCCCATCATCACTAGATTTAAAGGACAAGTCCGCCGGGGTTGGTATGATTGATGATAAAATACAAGATAATACTGCCATGAATGATGTATGATACTTTTTCCGTTATTTTTCGCCTTCTCCTTGTGAAATTACGTATTCAAATAAGCAATTTGAGCGAAGTAACGTCATATCGCGCAAACGAAAACGAGGCTGTGTGATTGTTTTTCGCCTCTTTATTGTAGCAAGCCTCTTCATCGTGTTTTCGTGCCATTTTCAATGAGTACACGATAAAGAGGCTTGCTACAATAAAGAGGCGAAAGACAATGACATAGCCTCGTTTTCAGTTGCGTGATATGACGTCACTTCGCTCAAACTGCTTATTTGAATACGTAATTTCAAGAGGAGAAGGCGAAAAATAGTGGAAAAAAGTATCATACATCATTCATAGCAGTATTATCTTGTATTTTATCATCAATCATACCAAACCCGGACTTATTCTTTAAAAGGGTGAACCTGGTCGCATGGAATCTACAAATATCACAAGCAATCAAATGGAAAATATTAGCAAAAACACAAATCTGTTACAGCCTTATATCATAAAGAAGACATTAGAATAGCTTGCAAGCTTGGCTACCTCAATCAAAACAGGAATAAAGAAATTTAGTGAAGCAATAGGCATGCTCCTAAATGAAGCGGAAAAGTGAAAGTTATGAAGTTACTACTTACCTTTTGTTCTAGCTCGTTTTTTCTATAGTTGATAGTTATTGAATAATAATGTCTGTTCAAACCATGAATCAGGGCCTGCAAAGAGTGACCAAAATAAAAGATCAACGTTTTTCATCAAAGGTAGGCACAGCAATCATGCAAAAGTGCTACAAGAGCAAGGAGTGGCATTTCCCAATATATACACTTTAGAAGATTAATTCATACGGATGACATTTTGAAGGTGTGGCGCAGTGGTGTAATCCCCTGACATTGCAGCCAAAATAGTCAGGCGGACAGGGTTCGATCCCATTTTCCGGTCAACATCTTAAGAAAACTCTACGTAGCGAAGGCTTTGAAGTCGTCGGGGGAATTTTTTGTTTGCAAAATGATTGACGTCTGTTCCTCGTTCTAATTTTGTGCTCAAAAGCAAATTTGGAATTCAGCTTTCTCACATCTTCCAAAACATGGGCTGGAAAAGGAAAGAATGGTCCAAGAAATGAATGAATTTCCATATTTTTGAAACTGTTTTTCGGATAGTAGGCATACCTTAAACCGACCAAGCAACATCTCAAAAGACAGCTGAGCCTTTCAGCTACATGTTGATACCTTGTTTGTGTTCATAAAATTTGCTTTCAGAAGACTGTGTGCGATTTATATGGAGTCATGTGTCGGACAAAATGGGTAAACAGTTTTCATCGTTTCATGTTTCGTGGGTAAAGTGTTTTCGTGACTACTATTCGTGGAAATTTCAGATTCGTGGGTCACTTTTCGTCGTTTGACTTTTCGTGGGACCTCAGATTTTGTGCCTGTT
>REGL01000061.1:232373-260229 GCA_004194395.1 Aurelia aurita complex sp. Pacific
CTTAAGAAAACTCTACGTAGCGAAGGCTTTGAAGTCGTCGGGGGAATTTTTTGTTTGCAAAATGATTGACGTCTGTTCCTCGTTCTAATTTTGTGCTCAAAAGCAAATTTGGAATTCAGCTTTCTCACATCTTCCAAAACATGGGCTGGAAAAGGAAAGAATGGTCCAAGAAATGAATGAATTTCCATATTTTTGAAACTGTTTTTCGGATAGTAGGCATACCTTAAACCGACCAAGCAACATCTCAAAAGACAGCTGAGCCTTTCAGCTACATGTTGATACCTTGTTTGTGTTCATAAAATTTGCTTTCAGAAGACTGTGTGCGATTTAGCTCGTGAAGTTTTTTCGGGTCACCCGGTATGCAAGTCAATGATTAGCCCATTGTATTTGATGATTTCGACAAGTGCGTGGATATTGCCGATATTGATTAGCTAGAGGAACAATATCGTGCGTAGGCGGTTTTTATACTATTTATAGATTACTTCCACTTGGCTCCGTTCTTTCACTTGGTCTTGAAGATCTTTGAAGGTCTTTGCAATTACACAACTTCAATTTCCTCATGGCTCATTCAAAAATAAGTGAACCATTGATCCGATCTAATCCAGAGATTCTGACTAACGTCATACCGAGAAATATTAGGAAAATTTTTCTGTTACTCAATATCGTTCTTGGTTATGGATCAAAATAAATGTGGAGTTTAGCTGAAACATGACCTCATAAATTCACTAAAGTTTCATCTCTCCCGCTTATTAAAATCTTAAACGGGAAGCTGCAAAGCTCAAAACGAAAACAAATTGGCGAAACATATGTTACAGATTAGCAAAGTGGGAATTAGTAAATCGGAGATTAAGTCAAATGGGTCACGCAAGATCTACGCAAGCAAAAACAGGTGAATCTTGCTGCGATTGTTTAAAAATAAGATTGATAATTATTTTACTTAATGCGGTGTCAAAACAGGCGGGATAACTATTAACATCTTGCAAGAGCTTATAAGATTTTATCAAATGAAATGAAAGAGAATTTTTAACAAATGATATCTGACAAATAAGTTTGAAAATATAACTCCAGGATATTTCTTGTCTTTTGTTAGTGGAAGCAAAATAAATTTTGTATGAATTAATATATTTTGATGCATTGATTCGCCTCTATAAACTCCTTTGAAACTCAAATGTTAGTGAAAGCAAAATAAATTTTGTATAACATTAATATCTTTAGATGTTTTTGATTCGCCTCCTTTTAAACTCCTTTGAAACTCAAATGTTAGCGAAAGCAAAATAAATTTTGTATAAAATTAATATCTTTAGATGCTTTTGATTCGCCTCTATAAACTCCTTTGAAACACAAATGTTTGTGAAAGCAAAATAAATTTTGTTTAAAAATATATTTTGATGCTTTTGATTCGCTTCCATGAACTCCTTCGAAAATCAAACTGAAAGCTTTGCTGGCAATTTCCGTCTAACCGTAGGAAATTATGGAGCCACCTGTTGTTATACCATTACAGAGGTGCTTACTAAAATGTAAATATTTTCAAAATATTTCCATGCACTGCTAGCAAAATATTCACCTAGCGTAGAAGGACCAATCCCAATAATCACGACCCCCGGAGGATCTTATGTTCAATGAAACGGGGTCTACCCTCTGCCGCGTGGCATTTGAAAATCTACGTACATAACTATCAGAAATCTACCCACAATATGGTACAGTAGAAATACAGTTCAAAGAGAATCAACAATAGGTGTATTGAGCGGCCGCTATAAATAGACTAAAGAAAGCGCCTTCACACCCATTGTTTTCTTTGGCTACACAATGAATCGGCACATGCCAAGATCATCAAATACAGTAGGCTTTTTTAATATTTTGCCTAGGCAAGCTTTAACTGTGTCGATTTCTTTTGAAACTGTGTACCACTGAAGAAAACTTCACAAAATCTGCTAAAAGCACAAAGTTTAACGAAAAGATACAGAATATGTGCTATTTAGGAATAGCAAAATCCGATAATGTGCTGAAAGTTTTAAATAAATCCACAACACATTTCAGTGGAATTCAAAATCTACCGTGGCTGATTTGGAAAATATGCCGCTATTTTCAAAAAACGCGGCAAAAATTACGGTGAAAAGTGCGGCCGCATGTTATAAAACGCGGCCCCACATTGTAACATGCGGCCGCATGTCTTACCGTAATTTTAGCCGCGTTTTTGTAAAAATGCGGCCGCACTTTTCAACGAAGAATTTGTCCCTCGTGGTCTGCAAAGTACCTCAGAGAAGGTATTTCCTTGTGTTGTGCAGTAAGTAATTTATAAAATGCGTTCTATGGAGCTGTGCCTTTTTAAATAAATATAAAAAGGCTGAGAACAGACAGAAAGCATTTGTGAAAGGGAGGGAACCCCTGCCTGATGTTTGATAAAGCATAATTTTGATGTCATTGCCTTGCTAAATTAACAGAGTACGTTTGCTCATTGTTTCCATAGATGGGGGACATTCGCATATTTCTGCCTGGAAATCTTAAAGACGTCTGACAGAAATCATGGCGTTGTTTTCAAGCAATCTCTTAAGTCCTGCAGAAGTAATTTTCTTCTCATAGAAATTTTGTATCATACTGATCACAGAAGGTCCCAGTCAGCTACACCCGTCGGCTTTTACCTATGCATTTGATTAGAATTGTGAAGTTTATAACATTTCAAAATTTGATCAAAGAGCTGCGTGTAGCGTTTCTGCAAGCAGTTTAAGATTCCCGGTGGGAAACTGAGGGTTGGATCGACAAAACTCGGGAAAATTGGCGGTAAAGTATGCGGCCTCACATTGTAAAATGTGGCCGCACATTATATGATACGGCCGCACTTTATGATGTGTTGCCGCACATTTCACCGCCATTTTTGCCGTATCTTATATGCCCCAACTTGATGAAATACCGACCACATGTATAAACTGCGGACTAAAACTACAAACTATTAAGATTATATATGCGGCCACATCTTGCAACGTGCGGCCGCATGTTACAATGTGGGGCCGCTTTTTATAACGTGCGGCCGCACATTTCACCGCACTTTTTGCCGCGTTTTTCGAAAATAGCGGCATATTTTCCAAATCAGCCACGGTAAAAATCCTTTGTACCCAAAATTCGATCCAAAGCACGATGCGATGGAAAAATAAAAGATCATGGCAAACCACTGCAGAGTTGCAATTTTTACGAAAATATTGGCTCGATTCGACGATTCAAATAGCTCAATGCCCTCTCTGTAAATAAATTCTGACTTGACACTAAAACTCACTAATCCGTCGCCAAATAAATGAGACCTGTCCACAGGGAATCCACTTCTGTATCCAAATCTTTTTAAAACATTGCACGATTGGTTAATGAATATTTTCATATTTCATATTTAATTCTATTAAGGAGGGTTGCCCTTCAACAAATTGGTTTTCAAGGGGCCCTCCAATAAAAACATTGACTACAATCTAAGGAAACAAAGTAAAAAGCTGTTAATTAAATCAAATTAGATTAAACTATAAAACCCTTATTTACAATACTCAAACCAATGTACAACAATTTTCAAGATTTACAATCAAAACGAAAGAAAAAAATGTCTGTTTCTAAATAATGTTCTTGAAACTATACAGAGAGGTTGCCTGCTTTGACTCGGCTGACAGGCTATTCCATAGTTTAGCTGTACTTTCGTTTGAATGAATGCTTCGTTTGCTTTGATGGCTTAAAAGAAACTTCAGCTATTCGGTTATAAGTGTTCATTGACAATCTTCAATATCTTGACTATTTGTTCATAACAAATTGTCTCCTTTGTTCATAACAGTTTTTCGGGCGTGATGCAATCATATTGCTAAGGCTGCCTTTCCATTAGCCCGGGTGAAAACAAAAAAGAATTAATTTTAAAAACGGGTGTCAGAGTGGATCAGTTTTAACCCAGGTATCTTTTAACCCACCTGTGGGATAGTGGAAACGGATTAAACGGATAACTTTCGACCCACTGTCAACAGCAACAACATAATCTACTTTTGGCACTTTAAATTGGAGTTGAAACGACAAAAAGGGAGACAAAGTGACTAAAAACGACTGGTGGAAACGACCGAAAACGAATGAAGACGGTTTCACGGTAAAATTAGCGTTTCCATTCACTCACTTTAAAAACTGATAAGTTTTAACCCGTTTTTGTTTTAACCCGGGGTTGTGGAAAGGCAGCCTAAATCGCAAATCACAAAAGCTACAGATTTCTGCTTACCGCCATATCATGTACCTTCATACATTATGGTTTTCTTTAACATTGTACGGTTTGTACCCCCATCAATTTAGGGTTCTTGCAGATTAAAATTTCTATCAAAGCTTTTCGCGAATTCTTTCAATAAAAAGAAAAACGCAATGATTCTTAATATATAGGAAATCACTGCATATAAGAACCTACAAAAATAAGAACCTGCAGGCTGTATCTACTGAACTGTGCACCTCCTAATTAAGTACCTGTTTCAGTTTGATAAACCAATATGTTCTTACCACAAGGGTAATAAACTTAATTTTTGAGTGGCTGTTAAAATTTGGACCTCATCCCTTGCTATTTGTAAGCTTCAGAGTAGATATAAGATTGATAATAATATTGTTAAAAAAATGCAATGTTTTAAAATCTCTTAGTGATGACTCGTTTGATGATCCTTTGATAAAAACTTACAAAAATGAGGCTTTAAACAAGAACCATTAAGAGCCTTTATACCCTGAAATAAATCTAAGTACCTTTGAAATAAGAACCTAATTCAGCAGCCTAGCTCTCAAAAAAGTAGGTTCTTACATGCAGGGGTTTACTGTATGCAAGATATCAGGGATTGCAAATGAACGGTTATAACGAAGTACCGGAAGTTCCTTTCAAGCTATTAAATCAAACGAAAGATGCATTAACCAATCATGCAATGTTTTTTAAAGATTTGATTCCTATGCTAGAAAAAATAGTGCGGTGTGGTAAAACAAGACATTTGGTATCAAAGCATGTCGTTACGATCGCACCAAGAAACTGTCAAAACACGAGCTCTCCACAAATTCAGCTCAGCAGGGCATTTACACATCTAAAACAGCATAATATTAATGCTTGAATTACCTGAATTGAAGGCTTCTGTAAATGTCCCAGATTTGAAGTAGTTTGACGTGGTTCTTGCCCTAATACCATCGTATTTGGATTAATCAGGCGAAAAGCATCGATAACTACCTGAAGAAAAATAAGAGAACAAAACGTAAAATATAGACAACTTGCAACCTCGTTCCCAAGGGTATCTGTTGTTTTCAATAGGAGGCTAGACCTCAACAGATACCCTTGGGACCTGTTTACAAATTTTGTAAATTTTGATCGGAATAATTAGCATAATTTGGCAGACAGCAGGTTCTTTCGAATCCCATATTCGACAATGTCGAAATGTATATTCCATGGTTCGAACATCACTCATTGTATCCAGAGCCATTCGGATGTTCTTTATTTCGACTGAACGCCAGGGCTTCAAAGGTGAGAAACTTCTTTTGTTTCGAAAAGAGCCAATCAAATAGCAGAATAGCCTAATAGGCTCNTTTGATCGGAATAATTAGCATAATTTGGCAGACAGCAGGTTCTTTCGAATCCCATATTCGACAATGTCGAAATGTATATTCCATGGTTCGAACATCACTCATTGTATCCAGAGCCATTCGGATGTTCTTTATTTCGACTGAACGCCAGGGCTTCAAAGGTGAGAAACTTCTTTTGTTTCGAAAAGAGCCAATCAAATAGCAGAATAGCCTAATAGGCTCCAGGGTCAATGTAGGCGTTGAAGTTTACGGAAAACCTTCATTGTCACTGGGTACGAGGTTGAGACAACTTGCTGGAAGAGAATTTGCAACGATAAAGCCGATATTCCACTAAAATAAACTTCCAGGAAGTGCGACAAATTTCTGGTAAAGTTGGGTACGGTCAATGCTTTTATACAGCGCCCCTCTCTATAAGTACATATATCCAGGAGCGCTGTACAATTCCATTATCCCCTCGGCTCAGGCATTTCTTTTTCTGATTTTTTTTCTCTGCTCCTCAAGGAACATATTTTTGACTGGTGCAGCCATACAGTCGGTGCTCCAGAGTTTTTGATGCCTTCATCCGTAAGGTACCAATTTTACACCTTGGGGAGGTAAAATCGATAACATGTTACGCGCCTACTAATTTGATTGGTTCTTTGCATGGCCATAGCTCGCATTTCCAGATTATCCTTGAATTTGGCAGAAATCTTCTTGAGTGGAATATTGGCTGTACAAAAGTGGGTTTAACAAAGAAAATATTAAGTTAATATATCAAGCAAAAATCGTTGAAGATTTAGGGTACAACCTGAGAAACAAAAAATACTCCTGTATTTCTGAAAAGCTTTCTCTACATTTGCCCAAACCTTGTCTTAACACAGCACTTTATCGAAAAGCACCAGGGTCCATGAAATGAGTCTTTCATAAACCCTTAATGATTTCAAGATATGAAAGGTGCAGTCAGAGCGCTAATGATCGCGAGTATCTGGCACTGGACAATAGCTCCTGTGATATTTTTGGGTGTTTCATCTTCTTGAGAATATTCTGTTAGTGTCAATCATCTGCTGCAAGGTGGAGATTGGTCTTCTTTGTGAGACGCCTGGTTGAATTGTTCTTTTCTTAAAGGGGCTGTACAACCCGTTCTCTCTGCGTGACGCTGCGTGTCAAATCATCGAATGTGTTTAGGCTAAACACAACATAGCTAATGGTGATTTTGCAAAGAGAATAGTAATGCAAAGTATCTGCGACAATCTCAGTAATCGAAGCTTTGGTCGAGGATTTGTTTTATTTTTCTAACGCCGAATATTTGAAAGTTTTCATTGATATCAAAAGTTCCATCACATTTCATAGACATAGACAAGAAAGCACTGCAATGAAACTTTCATAGAAGCTGCAATGAAACTGGTTGCAATTAAAAATCCAAGGCTTTGGTCACGTGCGCGGGCTGTGCCGTACTTTCCGATTGTTTACAAAAATCTTGTACAGCACCTTTAGATTTATTTGTCACTGTTGTAAAAGGCTGTCGTAGTTGGAACTCGATGACATCATATCCTTTCCAGCTACGACAGCCATACAGCACATCCTTCCAAGCCAATTGTAGTTTAGTTGCTTTTATTTGTAATAAGAAAGCTCCTTCTGGATTTCGAAACAGGTACATTATCATACGGAGGAAGCAACTTTTCTCTCTGTTAATTGCATGAGTTAAGTCGTAATTCGTCGGGCACTATGGTACATTAATGCTTGCTGCATGACCTACTAATTTCAGGATAGACTCCATACGCATTCACGAGGTCGAGTTTGGATCATATGTAAGTGGCTTGGTGGTAACATCAAAGTGATGTTCCCCAAGGATCCATTCTTGGCTCAATGCTGTTTGATATATTTTTAAATGATGAATTTTTCCTCAAGAAATCTCAGGGAAGCAATTTTGCAGTTACTAAGGAAAGACAAGTCATTCACAAAATCTATCAATGATTAAGTAAAATTCTTTTCTAATATTGAAAGTTCCAGTAAAATGTTGGGAATCATTTTGTTTAAAAAATATTCATACTGCTTAGAAAAATGAATGATCATTGGTAATTGAACTCTGTTCCTACCTTTCCTTTGACACTTTGTATTGGATCAACAACAACAGCAACTGCTCTGTCTGATAATGCTTCAAAACTCTGTTGTGTATTGATATCTACACCCGATAGCCAACAACCAAATCCAGGATGTGAATGATACCAACCAACCACCATTTCTGGTCTGAATTTACAGAAATTTTAAATCCATCATGAGATATAGAAACATAAACATTGTTCATTTAAAAATGACAATTCAAGAGCAAATATTCTATGGTAAGATATATAATACCCTGGGTACCAGACTCTCCATTTTTATGTTAGAGAGTCTGGTAGTACCCAAGGTAGATGTATAAAAAGTTGAAGAGAATTCAAATTATACTAGTGCCTTTTATACATCTTACTGAAATTTTCATAAGTGAATGTTTATACGATCATTAATCAGTTAATGGTGAATGTGTGAAAGTGTAACACTGCAGCATTTAAAAGGTTTTAGTATGCTGGGAAGAAGACGAGAAAAATAAAAAATACTTTGATCTTTTGGCTTTTAACTAGAACTGGAATCATTCAAATTCATGAAGTACTTGTGGTGCTACGAATTTTCGAAAGTGGAAACTTTTTTCTGGCTCACCCGGTAAGTTTGATAAAAACAACATAAATCTGAAATAGGAAGATCATTACCTTCCAGTTTGTTTCAGCATGTCCAACATTTTTGCTTGGAAAACTGGATCAACAGCTTCAACACTTACACCCTGCAAGAAATTAAAATTGGTTAGAAATTTCATAAATAACATCTACTTACATTTCTACAGTTTGGCCAGTGCATAAATTCAACTTTAGGCTGAAGATCTGAAGACCTACTTAATCATGCTGCAAATCTTTTACATGCCTCATGTTCATCATCATGTAATTATGAAATTCATAACCATCCTACTTGTCAGAGATGTTCTTACCAGTTGGCCAGAGCCGAATGACTCGAAGATCAAAAATAAATTAAATCAACCTTTCCGAAAGAGTAACGCAAGGCAAAACTTTCTCTCATATCTCAAACCTAAAATATGGAACAATCTACCCTTCAGAACTGAAATCTGCAAAAAATATCAAAAGCTTCAAACATAAGATCAAAGATAATACTTTGAAGATCTCCAAAGTCAAGTAGATAGCCCCTACATATATTATTGAAAACTCAAAATCAGGCAATGAAAAAGTTTGGTTAACACTTTCGAGAATGATTTTTTCCTTCAGTTTTGACACAAAACCCCTCTTTTCTGAACACATTTCTTTTTATAGCACCTCTGGAGAGACCATGATGGAAACAAGGTTGTATTGACCTTTTAATGCTATCCCTGCCATTCTTAACCTGGGGTGTTTTTAGACTTAATTTTTAGCTTTCACAGGAAAAAGAATCTACAGGATTCTGAGGAATTCTTTGTTCTTCTTTCCTGTGAACTTGCATAGCTCTCGCAAATTTTTGCCTGCATTTAGATATATAGTTCTAAAATATTCCTTGAGAATTCTTTGATTTTAATTCACATACGGCCTGAACTGTCTTGTTATTCTATATGTATATCATATTTTGCCACATTATAAAATTAGAAATTAAGTGTAACATAAATTTGGAAAAAAGGAATCTAATTACAATATAACGTACAATATAATGCAAATACAAAAAATTTAAAAATGTAATTTGAAGATACACCCAGTTTAAAATGTCAGGGATAGCTTTAAAAGGTCAGTGCGACTTTGCTTCCACAATGGTCCCTCCAAAGGTGTCATTAAAAGGAAAATTTTCACAAAAGAAAAGTACAAAATGTATGTCTCAATATTTGAGAGTAATGCTACATTTTGAAGATTGTTGATAGACAGTTCTGTTGCAGCTGTGATGAATTTTTGTAGGGTTGCAACATGTGTAAATATTGTGTACTCACAGTTCCACTTTGTGGCATAGCAAATACATCAATAACTCTAACAGTGTAGTCATCTACAAATTCACCGAGCATAAGACCCATAACTTCCATTGGTACACCAGCACGACCTGACAAACAAAACATGTTTATGAATTACAAAAATGCATTCAAACATCATTAGCAAGCCTACAGCTGGAAGGGCCAATGAACTCTGTTTAAAATATAACAGTTTCTATATTTCCTTGTCTTTTAGGCTATCATCAGGGATGTAGGAAGCATCTCAAACTTGGAGGGGCACTTCACTTCAAGGGCACTTTTTTCAATACCCTGAAAGGGCATTTCCTGAAAATAAAAAGGGCACTTCTTTGTTTATTGCAAAATCTTGGGGGGCACATGCCCCCAGTGCCCCCGGTTCCTACGTCTCTGGCTATCATCATCATAAAACAGGAAACTGATNGCACTTCACTTCAAGGGCACTTTTTTCAATACCCTGAAAGGGCATTTCCTGAAAATAAAAAGGGCACTTCTTTGTTTATTGCAAAATCTTGGGGGGCACATGCCCCCAGTGCCCCCGGTTCCTACGTCTCTGGCTATCATCATCATAAAACAGGAAACTGATGATCCAAAGGGAATCAACACGGTTAAAGCTGACCCCGGCTAAGTTAAATCTATTGTATTTGACAACTTTTACATGTTGTGCTACTTTATCGTGAAGCTAAAGAACCAATGGGTGTGAAGGCGTTTCTTTAGCCTATTTATAGTGGCTACGGAATATAGCTATGCCTAATATTGTCCTTAATACAGGGTACAACTCATTTGTTGCCAGAAAAAAGGAAATATTTCAGTTTCACTAAATACAATGTTATCAAAGGTTCCTCAGTTCTCAGAGTAAACTTCTCAAAGTTAAAAGGTTCCTTGTATGTCATCAAAACTCAGCAAGGTTGCATGACTATTGGAAATAACTTGACTTTATAATCAAGATTGTTAGGAACTGTTCATAGCTGCCATGCTTATTTTAACGAATGTGAAAAAACTTACCATGCTTTAGCATCTAAAATTGGGGAATAAAGAGAGAAAATTACAAGTTGAAACAAAATGTTTTGATAAATGGCAAATGAGCAATGCGTATTCTTTACAATCATAGGTACCAGTTTGAAATAAAAACAAATAAATAATCAAAAGTCTATCAATCTGCCTAAAATTCTGACATTTTCTTGAAGCAAATGATATGACTGAAGTAGATCTTTTGATTTCTTGTCTGATTTCGGTTCAGTTTGATTCCAAAACTGCATTAAAAACAAAATTATTTAAAAGTTATAACAATTACCTTAGTTACAACAACTTAGAACAAATTATAAAAGATATAGAAGGGTAATAACAAGTTTTACAACAAGGATAACATGACAATATTTGGCTCTTACTCTTTACCTATGGCAATAGTTAGGAAGGCTTGGTTCTTAATTCAGCTAGGTCAGTCAGATTCTTGAAATATATTTGATCTGTAAATAATACAAATTTCATGAATGTGTGTAATTTGTTTAGATGTTTCACAGTTATACCTTCAACAGTGCCAATGAAGAGATGTAAACTTGTTCGGCAGTATCTACCATAGCACCATCACCAGCTGCATTCTAAAATTGAACAGTATATCATGATAAGTCACATCAAAAATATTACGATATTGAGTGAATCAAGTTTAAGTTGCAGAATATTTTGTGCTAGGGGAAGAAGTGGCATTGGTTGAGCATATTTTGATTTCTTCATTTGCTATTTTGCGAACAGAAAAAAACTAAAAATAGAATCTATTTCCATAATACTGGAAAGTTTGTAGACTTGAGTCGGTAGATCTTCAGCATAAAACAGTGGCAGATAGGTTTGGATTGAATTTTGTTATTTTGCTGGCAAAGAGGTTGGCCTCCGAAATGCAGAGTATGGCAGCTTCCAACAACAAGGACAGATTTTGTAAGACAATAGCATGAGTTGCTTTTTTGACACCTGAATTCAAAGCGATTTGCGATTGCAGAAAAAGGAAATTCCCTCAACCAGTAATTCAAAACAAACAAACAAAGCCACAAAAATTTCTGAAACCCAGGTAGCTAGCGCAGTCGTTGTGCATTCCAGAAATTGTTTTGAGTGCAAACATGAGCATATGTTGAAAGTTTTAATAAAGTTTTAATGAAAGTTTTAATAGCACCCAACAAAAAGGAGAATTGAATCGCCTCTCAATCGGCTATTGAACCAAATAAATAAAATACCCAAGGTAGATGTGTAGATATATCCTTCTTCTTTTGATCTATTCTCATATTTGCTCTTAAAAACAACTACTGGAATGCACAACAAGCGAGCTAGCTACCTGGGTTTCAGAGGAACTTTTGCGGCTTTGCTTGTTTTGAATTACTGGCTGAGAGCATTTCCTTTGTCTGCAATCGCTAATCCAGGCCTTACTGGGAATGGCGTGGGATCGCTCTCGCATGCCTTGGCGCACGCCTTCTCTTCCCAAGGAGTGCGATTGATCACAGGCCTTGTCTTTCCAAATGATGATTAAAATCTTGTATATCTCTGGAAGCAAATACCAACCAGGAAGTCCTAAATCCAGAACCCTTGATGATTTGATATTTATCATTACATTGTTTACAAAAGATAATCCTGCAGGATGTGATATCACTTAAGATCACTTAGGCTGAAGAGTTATTCCTTTGACCTTATGTTAATTCTTGAAATATCAGTTTCTTTCTTGCTTGCTTTCCAACAGACTGATAGAATAATTTAATTAACATAACTTCTTTAAATCAAGGTTCTATACTTAGCCGCTGTCACTAAAAGAATGAGTATGACAAATTTTCTGCTGTCTGGTCTCTTCATTAGAAACAGGCAAATATCATTACCAGCTAATTTTTAGTTGCTATTAGGGCACTTTCCAAACTTCATCCCGTTTTTGCGGGTCAGTTCCAAAAATTAGTAGATGTTCAAGATGTGAGACAGAATTCTCCAAAATACTAAATTCTGAGTGTTAGATTTGAGTTCGCCCCATAGGCCCAAGAAAATGAGTAGGAATCGTTATAATTCTTTTGAAAGAGCTCTAGATTGCAATATTGAGATATCTGTAAGAGTGAATAAGGCTTAGATCTCTCTATAGTAGTATGGAAGGATTAGCATTATCAAGCATTTTATCGGGAGCCTCGATAGTTCAGACAAAGAATTTGAAATTGATACGAGAGTGTTTCATGTTTGAGGATCTTCATCACAAATTACTACAGATTGTAAAGTTTATTTCTGATGAAGCGACAGCCAAACGTCATTTAAGTACTATATTTTCGAATTCTTTGTTGCATTTAATTAGTTGACAGAAAAGAGCTTATGATTTATCGTTATATGATTAAAGTTTACTCAAACATTGTTTAACTCGGACAAGTCGATATTTCGAACAATCGAACATGTCTCTTTCAATGGTTAAAGATGGGGATAACTTTGGAATGGTCAAATGGATGAGTAAAAACCCCAAAAGATATGCTTCTCATGAACGGTATGACAAGTTTGAACTGCACTCCATCGCACGCCTTGAAAGCACTAGGAGTGCGATTTGCCACACTCCTACCAAAATATTCCCAGTAAGGCCTGCTGATCGCTTTGAATTGCAGTACGTCAATCAAAAGCAACTCATGCTATTGTCTTACCAAATCTGTCCTTGTTGCTTCCAACAAGATCTTTGGTAAGCAAAGTCATCTTTTTTTGTTTCTTATGGTTGCTTTTAAATGGACCTATTGATCTCCTTGAGTGTACCACATGCAGACTGGGTTGCAGTATGTGAATTTACCTTGGGAAACTTTGCTGTAGATGAAATTGCATCCTTTTTACCCAACATAAAATAATGTTGGCAGTTTGGAGCCATTTTGAAAATGTAAAGTTGGTGTGGTGTGGTACACTCGTGGTACCCTCTCAACTTACGCTGATTTTGGCGCAAAGTGTTAAATGTTAAAAATTTGGTGTTAATCTTTGGGGCATGAAAAATTAATTTTCTAGTGTGGACATATTTGTTTCACTTTCCTTTCTTTTTGCTTCAAACAGTCAAAGACATGCAATTGAGGTAAGAGAAAAGTTATCCTTCCTGGCTGGATCTTTATGATCTCTGGCTACAGTTACAACATAAATTCTCGTGACGTTGAGACTGCTTTGTTTGACCATACCAATGTAACATTGGGTCATCACAATGTTGGCCTAAAAAATTGAATAAAAAAAAGAATGCTTCATTTTATTGTTTGGTTTTGGTAGAGTTTGTATTGTTCATCCATTACTCTTCATACTTACAGCTCCAACTCCAGCCCCTAGACCTGAACCAAGTCGTAATATGCGATCCATTGCTATCTTCTGTCCTTTTTAATGTGTTTTTATTGATGAAATATTGTTAAAATGTCACCCTGCTACCGTCCGTACTTTCTTCACTTCTCTTGTTGGGGCCTAAGCATTTCTGTAATGCGCGCGCAACCGCGGGACATATTTTGCCTCATTTTGGCAAAAAATCTCGATTTCAATTGATACTATTGACGTCATAACGTCATATTCACGAGAAGGGTCCACGAAAAATATATGGAGCCAGTTGCAGTTTGTTTTTCAGAGAGAGTGAAAGGACAAGGAGGGGTAACTTATGGAGATTGAAGCATGGTCCAAACATTGTTTGGGTTAATATCTCTCTGGGAGTGCGAACGATTTCTTGAATTTCTCTTTTTAAATTTTGTGCCATACTTTTCAACCCACGTAATGATCTTAATGCATCATAGGAAGATAACTGGAAACTTTTTCTGTTATTGATGTGTATAAGTATTTGATGGGTTATTATTACAAAGTTAAATCGAGGAAAATTGAGACCGTGAAATCCATGTTTAGAGGAAACTTTTTGCAACTGTGTGTCAGAGGATTTCACCATTGCGATACGAACCTGAAATTACATGTGCACGAGCAAACCAAGAAGCCAACGTTTGATAAATCATACAGTGAAAGAATTTTGCTAATTGAGAAAAGTTTCAGTCCAAAGAATAAAACTTAATAGGCCAATTTGGGTAACGATTACCATCTGAAAATTAATTACATAATCAAATGAAGGTCAAGGGACGGCGAAGAGTTGCGTTTTTCAGTGCCAAATTCTGGGATTACAGAAGTATCTAAGCGCTGATAATCGAGCCCGCGACCCCTCAAGTGATGGGGCTCTACCTGGGATTGAACCCTGTTTGCCTAACGGCTCTGGCTGCAAAGTCAGAGGATTACTAACACCTTCACACAAATGGGCACCGTATGAATCAATTGAAAATGTGCTGATGTTTCTCAATGAACCGTCTCCTAGCCGACAAACGCTTAGAGAAGAATAGACGATTGCGCTAAAGATTCAGCGTCACAGCCAGGCGATTAAGGATGTGACACTAATAGTTTTATAGTAATTGCCTGCAGGATTTCAAACAGTAGGGACAAGAGCAAGACAGATACCATCCAATGGACCAAGTGACCCCAAAAAATTGGCACAAAAGTCACCGGTGGGTGACACACGAATACAGATAAAAAGTTGCTAAAATAGAAAAAATATCAAAATCAGTGATTTGAGGTTCCACTTTTTATTGGGTTACCCAGTAGGAGCCAAGTTTGTGCCTTTCATGGTGGGAACGCTGATGACCTAGTGTTTACAGGGTGTCGCAGAAAAATTGCTCGACGTCTGATTAAATGTTAAGAAATGACGATAAAATGTACAGGCTCCTGCTTAGGTAACCCTGTTCCTAAGATTTTGAATTAGTTTTAGATGCCAGAATTTTGTGAATCCGCTAAGAATTCACGGAGTTACAAGCTTTTGAAGTTCAAATTAGTGCTAAAGCTGAAACCAGACGCCCCTAACTGACTTGTTTTCCAAAAAGACGTCCTAAAATCGAGGTAACAGGAGACTGTCCAATGTGTTATCTCTCGTCGATATCAGAGCAAACCAAATAGGACTTCCAAAGATATCTAATTCTTGTAACCGTTGCCAAAATTTACTTAAGAATGCAAGTATCTAAAAACACTGAATGAAAACTTAATCAATGAGAGACGGGTCGATTCCAAATTGTGCTGAACAGGATTCCTTCAAGCATCCATAACCTTCATTAAATGTTATAAAAAGCTAGTTTATCGAAAGTGCTTTTGAAATCCCATTAGATTTGCTTTGAATAAACGAGATTCTATTTTCACAAAATATGCAATTTAGGGGCATCTGGTTTCAGCTTTCGCACAAACTTAAACTTCAAAAGCTCGTAACTTTGCTAGTTTCTGGTGTCTAAAATTAATTTAAAATCTCAGCAATATGGACTATGGTTATTTCACCATGGAGCCCGTTCAGTATTTCGTTGTTTTTTTACATTTAATCAAACGTCGAACAATTTTTTTGGGACACCCTGTATTCCCGCCATGATCGGCAAAAATAGTTGTATCTCTGAGTTTTTTTCTTTTAATTGATTATAAAAAAGTAGCAGCCACAGGTCTCCAACAGTAACTCTACGAACATCTGGTACCAGAGGAGAATATTTTGTCTGATATAAAAACAACTGATCACTGCTAAATCCTTTCATTATATACACCTTCCCAATATTAACAACATTTACAAAATGCATAGACGTCAGACTGAGTTAAAAAACTTGCACACTTTGGAAAATTGTAGAAATCAATCTAAATGAGAAAGATTCTTCGAAAAATCTAACTTCGATGTAGGGATTAAATTTGGGTGTCTTTGTTAGCATGAACGTGTTGTAAATTTGATTGAAAAACGAGATCGGTATTAAAGCTTATGTTGGCCTATACGAAGGGCAGGTCAGTCCACGGGTTGTAGGAAACACTTAATTTAAAAAGGATTGTGAATGATACATCGAGTTGTTCCTCTCAGAACTTATCACCACGTTTGTGATATATCGACTTGTTTTCCTAAGAGAGGACAATATGGGCACGGGCTGCAGGAAACTCTGAACCTAAAAAGTTGATCTACGCTTGATCATAGAGATAGTCATAATTTATGTTTTCATTCTGTCTCTACCTCTCCTGGGAAGGTACCATTTTAATCCCCGCACGTGGCGACAGATTGACGTGACTTTGAGGGCCTTGGATCAATTTAGAGTTTCCTATAGCCCGTGGTCAGTCTATCAGCTACAAAAAAAGTTAGTGCATTAGTTGGTGAAAATGTGATCGCTATTTCGTCAACGAATAATTCCATCATCTTACTAAGGCTATTACTTAATTTTCAAGATTTTTCTGATAATTTCAAGTGCATTTTTTCTGTCTGAAATTAAAATTCAGCCAAAAGTCCTCTTCTTGATACAGTATTACTCCGCCACTGAGAAACTGACTTATAAGAAACTGCAGCCTGTCAGATGGCACCATGGTCATTGTCCAACATTTGGTTTGATATAACATTTATATGAAATTAATAAGACACCAAACAGCGTGGTTTTACAAAATTAGTCTCTTAGTGGTGGGGTAATACTGTATAGCTACCAGAAACCAACTGAAATGACCTGTTCACTATAATGTAGATTTTGACGTTTTGATGCCCAGCGTTGATGAGAAACCATGATTTAAATTTCAACAATTTCCGTGTTATTAGAAAGCAATGCCTAATACGTATAAGAAAAACATAATTCTACCATCATAATCGTTAAAAATGGATCAAATTGAGCCAGTCACTTGAGGTCTTGGGCAAAGCTCACAGAAGCTTACCCTGGGTACCAGACTCTCTCTTGCATATGTTAGAGACAGTCTGGAACCCAGGGTAACAGAAGCTCGTGCTTAGGAACTCTTCATTTTATGATTATGAGGATGCACAATAGGTTAGCCTGACTACTTTAGTCCTAATTTCATTTCGTTCATTGAATTGGATGACGGCACTACGCTTCAAGTGGTTATAGCATCCATCAGTCTATCAATAGCGATAACTACGAACGTGTAATCAGTCTAATCGTAGGCTATAACTTTATTCTCAAAATTAAGTTAAGACTGCGTTCACAAGATGCCGGCACATTTTAAAAACGGTGAAAAATGTGACGGATAAGCACGAAAACGGCACATTTTTTGCCGCCAGATTTTGAAAACGGTAGATTTTGAAAACAGAACTCTTTGAAAACGATATCGTGTGAACCCTAGCTCAAATTTAATTTAGCTACCGTCACATTTTTCACCGTTTTCAAAATGTGCCGGCATCGTATGAATGCAGTCTAAATCTTCAGTCAGGCAAAGGAGTTTTAATTTTCCAAATGGTTTCATAGTTTTTTTCATACGATTTTTCAAAGAGTGGATATATTGTTCTGACCCATCGAGCAGATACCTAAATTTGGTCACTAAGAGCTAAGCAAGACCTTTTTGATAGATTTAAATCAAAGTCATTTAAACAGGTCAAATAGATTAATTTCTACAATCTTAAAAACAAGTACAAGTTATTCTTTACACATCCTGTATAATTTACAGCACAGGTTCTAATGTTTAAATAGATTGTCGTAAAATTTTATGACCCATATCTTTGAATTTAAAAGCTTAAAAGATATGTCAGGTACTTTGCTATAATTTTACCATTTGGAATTCTTTTTAATCTTTAATATTTTCAGAATTAGAGGGTTTTCTTTCATTTTTTGAAACTCAAGAAAAATTTTGAAAAATATCTGAAAACTTTTGATGAAAAAAAATGACTCTCAAGAAAACCATCGTCTATGAATGTCTACAATATGGAATCAAACACAAGTCTTTCACTCTTCTGGTTTACAATTTAGAAATTTGATGAAGTGACATCCCCAAATGAGTTGAAATATAAAATACCCTATAGTTTTGAAAATATTCAAGATTTTGGAAAAGTGTAACGGCAGAATTATAGCAAAGTAACCAAAGTTTCTTTCAAGTCTCACACTTTGTTTTGAAACCGTTACACAACAAAATCAGGTAACGATGAATGAAAATAACCAGAAACAAGTCCAAGAGGCGACTAAAACTTGCCAGTGTATAAACTGAACCACTCGTAAGTGAGCAAAGTTATCGTTGATTAAATGGCTGAAAAATGTTCTGAGATCTGAAGGAACTTCAAGCGACAGCTAGCAGCGTATCTACCGAGAACGGGGGTTGTGCTTTCGTTCTTCTTTTTAAAGTTTACCAGATTTGGACGCTCTATCCAACCTCTTTTCTAGCAAGTAAAAAGGTCTGTTCAAAGAAATGGGTCATAGAATTTTAAACCTATCCTTGTGGCTACAATAATCATTAATCATTAACCTGACGAATTCATTAACATGACGAATGAGTTCCTATATCGAGGAGTCCTCCGGGCTGTCAGATCGTGACGTACTTTCAAATGTATCCACAGGGGTACAAGTACGCGAGATATGAATAGGGTCAAAGTCGAAATCATCCCCACTTAGAACCAGGGGGGAATCCAACCGAGCAGCAAGATGATAATTGCTATTTGGAGGGGGGTAAGTGAGAACTTTCGGGGAGTCCGAAGCTTTATCAGAAGCAACCAGATACTGCGTGGGAACGACCGGTAAACTTGAATACCGCCTTAATTTTCTACCGCCCGGACCTGTGATCGGTACGGCAAGTCCACACTCTAAGCTAGTCGTCGAAGTGACAAACTCTTGAGCAGAGAAACTCGTGACTTGTGCAACTTCCGATATTATTTGTGATTTGAGATGCATTCCGTTCGTTACAATACGTTGTTTTTCTCTTGCAGGCGCTACTTTGGTTTTTATTATGGATGCAGCCAGTTCATTATTTGCGCGGTTTTCTCTCCAAAGCGGTGATTTAATGTTTGTCTTTTGCTTCGCAGATGAACTCCCTCCATTCTTCTCTGTTCGTCTTGTGTGCGTCAAGGACGGAGTTACGCTTGAAATAGTAAGATCAAATTTCTTTTGCGAGACGCGATTTTGAAGCGATTGCTGCCTGGCCGGAAGCTTTTGCTCGACACCATAAATATTCTCCAGTCCTCTTTGTTTGTTTGAAGCCGACTTTTGTGATCCAAGTCTCGCTGATTTACGGGAAGAACGAGGGGGTGTGGCGATGCTTCTTGCGACAGTCTTCGGTTGAGGTGTCGACCGATTTCCAGTTCTCGGCGATGGCGCTTCTTCCTCCGAAGTTGAAAGCTCTGCAGAATGGCTGCTAAGAGTTCCATCGCTGCCGGCGCTAGATAAACAATGAAGAATTTCTCTGACAAATGTCGCATAAGATTCCGCGCAACAAACGATCGTATTCTCGTAACATGAAATCAGAGTACTTGCGAGTGTTGGCGATGAACTGTCGTGCTGGGGTGAATCTTTTTTCGGCATACCAGCATTCGTTCGCTTTTCCATGAATTTCGTCTCGTAAAATCGTAACGGTAGTGGTTTCGGCAGCTGGTAGTTCACTTCTCTCACTGATATAATCGGCACGTTAAGCAATACCGCAACTCCTAGTTGATTCAGGCACTCCATGTCGAAAATTGTCTGCGAGTTCAACGTAAATATGAACGTATTTGAAGATGCTATAGCGAGATATGCATCCATAGGGTCCTCAAGTGGCGAAGAGTGTGTTCTAACGAAACAATGTCGAGCCAAATCGGAGATGAGTTTTCCTTTCAATGTCATGCAGTCAGTGTTCGGTGATTTCGTCCTACCGCAAACATAAACGAATTTATTACCGAGATTGTTTTCCGAGTTTGCACCCATTTTGTTGTGCTCTCAGGTTGGAAACTGACGCAGTTAGAACCTCATTCTTGTTCTTTATGGTTGACAGGAAAGTTAGATGTGCCTCTTCTCGCTGCTTTCTTTGCACCTTGTCTGCAATTAATGTCTGTAGATAACTGCGGTATTAGGCAGGCTACTTGTAGCGAGCGCTGACTATGTTTTCCTCAGTGCCCTTCAACAACTTTTTCAAAAGGCTGCATAGAGCCCAGGTTCTTGTAGTCTTCCAAACGTGTTGATCTTCGACAAGATTCAAATGTACTTTCTGATCTCAATTCAATTTTTTCTGCAAAAGAAAATGTAAGGTGTCAGATGGACAGCCAATGTGGTTATTTGTATCCGGATGAGTCAAAGAAAACTTGCAGCTTTTGGAACATTAATTAAAGTCAATGTCTCAAATTAGATGTCACGTGAAAATAAGGAAAGAGGAAAAGTCAAGGATTTTTTGCAACTGTGGATCAGAGGATTTAAACAAATTAAACGCCGGAGGTAGATGTGTCGATATACCCTTCTTCTTTCGATCTATGCTCGTGTTTGCTCTTAAAAATAATTTCTGGAATGCATAACGAGCGCGCTAGCTACCTGGGTTTCAGAGAAACTTCTGCTGCTTTGTTGGTTTTAATTACTGGTTGAGAGAATTTTCTTTGTCGGCAATCGCTAATCGCTTTGAATTTAGGTGTCAACAAAAGCAACTCATGCTATTGTGTTACAAAATCTGCCCTTGCTACCCCATTCATATTGCCGAGTTAATTCAGCTTAAACTAAACCAGGTTATCAACTGTTGCAGTTGATTGGTCAATCAAACAAATCGAATGCAGTGATTGGCTGAAATTTAGCATGGTTTAGATATAACAAAGCTGGTTTATCTGAGACAGTGTCAATGTGGTATAAATCTTCTAATCTAGGTATGTTGTATGCTAACTACATTCGGGTTATCAGTATGCAGGAATCTGATGACTGTTTTCAGAGCTACAGACTCACCCGATCAATAATATCTTTGCTTATGGCGAGCAGAAAATGTGCGAAGATTGCAAAAACATTGACCAAAAAGTCTGTTGAATAATTTATTACTGAAATCAAAACTAGGAATAATGCATGAAATATCCATTAACAGTTAAAATCGTCGCAGTTTTTGTTCCTCTTAGATTCGCAACTTTTTTAAATCTCTCGCCAGTCCAGATATTCTCACATTCAACTCTGGGGTAACTTTTCTCCAACAACTTTTGTAAAGACCTGTTCATAAGTGAGATCTCACCAACAAGGACAGATTTTGTAAGACAATAGCATGTGTTGCTTTTGATTGACACCACAATTCAAAGCGATTAGCGATCGCAGACAAAGGAAATTCTCTCAACCATATAGATTAAACACAAGCAAAGCCGCAAAAGTTTCTCTGAAACCCAAGTAGCTAGCGCACTCGCTGTGCATTCCAGAAAATATTTTTAAGCGCGGACATGAGCATACATCGAAAGAAGAAGGATATATCTACACATCTGCCGCGGGCATTTTATTCATTTGGTCCAAAATCCGATTGGGAGGCGATTCAATTTTTTGTTTGTTTAGGGTGTAATTAAAACGCTTACTGCTCAGCTTCTGAACCAAATAAATAAAATGCCCGCGGTAGATGTGTAGATATATCCTTCGACTTTCGATATATGCTAGATGAACATAGAAGAAGAACAAACATGGTGTTTTCAATATTTAGTTGATGCTAAGCATGCTTTAGTCAACAAAGGACTGGAGGTATGTTGCGAAGGTTGTTAATTTTTGGAATTAGGCCATCATAACGGACAAAAACTAATGAGGTAGGCCAATATTTGATCCTCTCGTTGCCCGTGCTTCGAATTCCCTTTCCTCAATGATTTGAATTTAGTGACCATCCGTGTATGCACCTTCAAAACTAAGCGATCTCTCGTCACTAGGGATAACTTCAAATTTAGGTCAGGAATCAAATTATACCTTTTGAAAACAAAATCCGCTTTACGCCCAAAGAAATCTGCTTAACGTATATCCTGTTTGGTTCCTGTAAATAATTAAACATTTCCTTTTCAAAACTCAAATCGGGTCAAATGATTTCGAGTAGCTTTGTTAGCGAAAGTTGGAACTGATAGGCCTGCCAAATTTATTTGAAACTTTCATACTTGATTAGCAACCTCAACCTTCTTCTTCTTCTTTTACGCCAAAGCCCCATTGGAGCAGTAGGCACCATGTCAAAACAATACTTGAATTGTTCTGACCATTAGGTTGAAGGCTGATAGTTTGTGAGGCGCCACTCTGCTGCAAACATGACTTGGCCGTTGTCCCCTTGAGGGATCCTCCGCCCTTTCCAGGTCTTGTTTTTAGTCCTGGTGGGTGAGTCACGCAACCTGCACACAAACACCGAGGTGTAAGTGGGGGGACCGGTTTAGTCGCCGATCACCCGACCCCCTTTTAGATACCTCTTACAGCACGCAGGGGCTACGGTGGAGGTATTCTAAGCTGTCACCACACAGCATCAACCTCAACCAGGATCGATAAATTAAGATTTTGAGTATCTACATCTAAATGAAATACTGCACAGGGCCTAATAGGCATTTTGTGTGGGGGTTCTTACATCTAAACGAAAAAGGAAAGCAAACGAACAAAGAGAAGAAGATTACAGATACTATTTTACAAGGTAGTCAGTCTGTCAAGCAGTGGGACAGCTACTGGACACTTCAAATTTCCTGTTTCCTCAAAAGTCTTTTACTAACGGTCGGGGTTTCTAATTTTTTGTTAGATATCATATCCCAAACAGTCAACAAATGCACGACAGACCATTTAGTACTACATTAAATCAGGTCCGTTAATTACGAGTTAAATAAATTAGTAGTGTGAAAGATACTGTTGTTTATGAATAAAAAACGATACAGGGTGTCCCAAAATAATTGTGCCCCGTTGGNGCGAGCAGAAAATGTTCGAAGAGTGCAAAAACATTGACCAAAAAGTCTGTTGAATAATTTATTACTGAAATCAAAACTAGGAATAATGCATGAAATATCCATTAACAGTTAAAATCGTCGCAGTTTTTGTTCCTCTTAGATTCGCAACTTTTTTAAATCTCTCGCCAGTCCAGATATTCTCACATTCAACTCTGGGGTAACTTTTCTCCAACAACTTTTGTAAAGACCTGTTCATAAGTGAGATCTCACCAACAAGGACAGATTTTGTAAGACAATAGCATGAGTTGCTTTTGATTGACACCACAATTCAAAGCGGTTAGCGATCACAGATAAAGGAAATTCTCTCAACAAGTAATTGAAAACAAACAAAGCCGGAAAAGTTTTGAGCATATATCGAAAGAAGAAGGATGTATCTACACATCTGACTGGGGCATTTAATTTGTTTGGTTCAATAGCCGATTGGGAGGCGATTCAATTCTCTTAGTTGTTGGGAGTGATTGAAACACTTACTGTTCAGCTTCTGGACCAAAGAAATAAAATGCCCGAGATTGATGTGTAGATATATCCTTCTTCTTTCAATATATGCTCATGTTTGCTCTTGAAAACAATTTCAGGAATGCACAACGAATGCGCTAGCTATCTGAGTCTCAGAGAAACCTTTGCGGCTTTGTTTGTTTTGAATTACTGGTTGAGGGAATTTCCCTTGTCGGCAATCGCTAATCGCTTTGAATTCAGGTGTAAAAAAAGCAACTCATGCTAGTGTGGGCATTATATTCATTTGGTCCAAAAACCGATTGGGAGGCGATTCAATTCTCTTTTTGTTTAGGGTGTAATTAAAACGCTTACTGCTTAGCTTCTGAACCAAATGAATAAAATGCCCGCGGTAGATGTGTAGATATATCCTTCGACCTTCGACTTTCGATATATGCTAGATGAACATGGAAGAAGAACAAACGTGGTGCTTTCAACATTTAATTGATGCTAAGCATGCTTTAGTCAACAAAGGACTGGAGGTATGTTGGGAAGGTTGTTGCTTTTTGGGCATTAGGCCATAACGGACAAAAACTAATGAGGTAGGCCAATATTTGATCCTCTCGTTGCCCGTGCTTCGAATTCCCTTTCCTCAATGATTTGAATTTAGTGACCATCCGTGTATGCACCTTCAAAATTAAGCGAATTCTCGTCACTAGGGATAACTTCAAATTTAGGTCAGGAATCAAATTATACCTTTTGAAAATAAAACCCGCTTTACGCCCAAAGAAATCTGCTTAACGTATATCCAGTTTGGTTCCTGTAAATAATTAAACATTTCCTTTACAAACTCAAATCGGGTCAAACGATTTTGAGTAGCGTAGATAGCGAAAGTTGGAACTGATAGGCCTGCCAAATTTTATTTGAAACTTTCATATTTGATTAGCAACCTCAACCTGGATCGAACATAAAGATTTTGAGTATCTACATCCACATGAAATACTGCACAGGGCCTAACAGGCATTTTGTGTAGGGGTTCTTCATACACCTAAACGAAAAAGGAAAGCAAGAGAAGAAGGTTATAGATACCATTATACAAGGCAGTCAGTCTGTCAAGCAGTGGGACAGCTACTAGACGCTTCAAATTTCCTGTTTCCTCAAAAGTCTTTTACTGACTGTCGGGGTTTCTAATTTTTTTTAGATATATCCCAACAGTCAACAAATGCACGACAGACCATTTAGTATTACATTAAATCAGGTCCGTTAATTACGAGTTAAATAAATTAGTAGTGTGAAAGATACTGTTGTTTATGATTAAAAAACAATACAGGGTGTCCCAAAATAATTGTGCCTCGTTGGTCTGAAGATTGTGATAAAACNAAACGAACAAAGAGAAGAAGATTACAGATACTATTTTACAAGGTAGTCAGTCTGTCAAGCAGTGGGACAGCTACTGGACACTTCAAATTTCCTGTTTCCTCAAAAGTCTTTTACTAACGGTCGGGGTTTCTAATTTTTTGTTAGATATCATATCCCAAACAGTCAACAAATGCACGACAGACCATTTAGTACTACATTAAATCAGGTCCGTTAATTACGAGTTAAATAAATTAGTAGTGTGAAAGATACTGTTGTTTATGAATAAAAAACGATACAGGGTGTCCCAAAATAATTGTGCCCCGTTGGTCTGAAGATTGTGATAAAACGACAAAATATTCTCGCAAAACGTTTGCATCATGGTGCTCTTCAGATGTTCAATTAAAGTTTGCTACCATCCCCATGAAAATCCGTTGAAAAATGATGGAGCTATGACCTTGAGGAGACCAAATTTGCCCGATGACTGAAACCAGCGGTCGGCCATTTTCTCTTACTATTTTGCAGCGATAAATAGCTTCATGGGTTGAAAATGAAACAGCAGCCTCCAATGTCATAACTCTCGTGAAAATTTCGATGGTGCTTGGAATGTTCCACTATTTCTGACCTCACAGAAATTATTTCTTACCTCACGTGAAGATACTTATCACTGCAAAAGAGTAAGACAAAATGGCCGACCGCTGGTTTCACTCATCAGGCAAATTTGATCTTCTGAAGGTCAAAGCTCCATCACTTTTCAACGGATTTTATGGGGATGGTAGCAAACTTTAATTGAATATCTAAAGAGCAACATCATGCAAAATTTGGCGAGAATCTTTTGGCGTTTTGTTGCAATCTACAGGCAAACAGGGCACATTTTTTTTGGGACACCCTGTAGTTTGTCTCTGCCTGGGGCCTCCCAAGCTTGGTCTCATCAGCTCGTCTTTTGGATACTGTTCTAAGACATTTTTTTTTATCAATGATGACCTTCCACAGTTGGTTTTGAAGGGATTGCGCTAATGACGCTTGAGCTATGCATGCAGGTAACAAATTTCAGCACAAAATCGTGCGTTTTTACTGTGGCAGCCAGATAGTAAAATGATCTTGTAAAATGTGATTGAAAATTTGCCGAGACCTGGGTCACTGCAGACGGTTTATCAGGCAAAATGAAGAAATGCCCTGATAAAAATTCATTCAAAATGCCTCGAAGATATGATGACCTGGCTTGAAAGATATGTATGTAAAGCTTGATTTCCTTAATCTTCCTGGTTCCACTAGGCGTTATCACGCGACAACTGGCGCTAAACTATGAATGATAAACTGCGCATATTGACAGGCCTAACAGAAACCCATTTTTCTTTCTGAGCTAATTTAGAAGCATACACTGACTAGGCTGATTACAAGTCATAGTTTCGCTCCACCACCAAACTGATATACCCAACTACAACTCAGCGGTCTCGGTTACGTCGGATTAAGTCTCATTGTGGTAAGAGATAACTTGGACTCATTGTAATCAGTCTATACACTGACAATAGCGGTAGAACTACAGGGTGTCCCAAAAAATTGTGCCATGCTTTCGTGGCTGCTGTGGAGGAGCTGTAGCTTCAATTGTCTAGGATTTTTCACGGTTGCATAGGTCACGCTGCAACTTGAAGTTTGAGATTTGTTTGAGTGAATCTGACAAGTGTTTGCCGATTTATGACAGAGGAAAGGCAAAATAAGTGGTTGCTTCAAAAATAAGTGTTGTTTTCTAGCAATTCAATGAAAATCAAGTAATGTTCTCAAGAAATGGTTCTTGATTCTGAGAATTTCTTCTTAATTCAAAATGTATTATTTAAATCTCGATGAAGAATTCCCGAAAACTAGCTTCCATTGGCTTTTCCTGTTACTATTAATGATTGACAATGTATGTACGTATGTAATATTTTGCCATCAAAATTTGGAATTACGTGTACCATAAATTTATAAAAAAGGATCTAATTATAAATACACAATATAATGCGAATATAAAAAAGTACAAAAAATGTAACTTGAAAGCACCCCCAGTTTAAAATGGCAGTGATAGCTTTAAAAAAAGGTCAGTGCGACCTTGTTTCCATGATGGTCCCTCCAGAGGTGTCATTGAAAGGAAAAATTTTCACAAAAGAAAAGAAAAACAATAATTATGTCTCAATATTTAGAGTAATGCCGCATTTTCAAGATTGTTGGAAGACAGTTATGTTGCAAGCTTTTAGAATTTTGAAACAACGAATAAAATGGCGAAACAACGTTTTCCTCAGTGGCGGATTTAGGGGGGGGGCAAGTGGGGCCAACTGCCCCCCCCCTTCACGATGAAAATTTCGCTTGGCGCCCCTTTTTTAGCGAGAAAAGCGCCCCTCATCCTGACGCTAACAAACAATTCTCTACCTGTTTTGATTTAAATACAGGCAAAACGTATAAATCAAGGCTTTATTTAGTAGTAAATCAAAGATTTTTCATTAAAAAGTGTCAAAAAATGTTCGCTCGCCTTCGGCGCGCTCATTTTCCATAGTATTTTTGGCGCCCTCTGTGCAAGTTGCCCCCCCCCCTTCAACTTCGGGCTGGATCCGTCCCTGGTTTTCCTTAGCACAGATTGCTTTCTAATAATATGTAAACAAATGATTCGTGTCACAAAATTTAAAAATAGCCTTAAATAACGGACTCATCATTTTAAACACATAAACGCAACAAAAACACCGAAATCAGTAGAAAGAAGACTATTAACTCCTGTAAAAGAAACAATAACCAAAATAAGCCTGTGACAAGAGAAAAACTGTTAAATCCTCTAAGACAAAACCGAATATAACTCACCAGTAACTGCTGAAAAGATAAACGTGAAGTAACCAAATAATACGGAAATTCGTCGAACTATAACTATCCTTTCATCAATGCTGGGTATCAAG
>REGL01000061.1:267017-279973 GCA_004194395.1 Aurelia aurita complex sp. Pacific
GAATGATGCAGAGAGTTTATACCATGAAGAAGTACTATTTTGACTATCTCCTATTGTGTTATTTTAAAGACTTTCTGCACGAATAAAGGCATCCTGACGTTGGTTTGAACGGACGAAAGTTCGTAGGATGAAAGATGGGAAGCTCATACAACACGCAGCCTCGTGTTTGACAGCTTGATGACATTGATCTATTGTTTGTCTGTGGTGATGTCCCTCTGGTGTTAAGGGTCCTTTTCATTTTTAGTACTTAAAGGTCCTAGGGGTCTCAGGGGTCCTAGGGTCTTAGGGTCCGGTTTTTACAACATGCCCACAGTTTTAACGTATAGATAAGAGTTGATTACTTTTGCAAGAAGAAGGACAGTTATTTTGACGTTTTCGTTAACTACTGCATACCGCAGGACCCAATACAAAGTGAACCTTTTAACTGCCACTCGATATATCAGAAATGAAATAATAAACTAGGAAGACTCGATGTATCGTACGAAATTCACATTTTCAATTCAGAGTTTCCTACAGCCCGTGATGAAACGACCTCTCGCTTGCTGAGGAACTCAAACAGCTGATAAAAGCAAATTTGCTTTCAGATAGGCTACCGCTTTCGGTATCAAAATAGAAAGGTTCAAATCGACAAGATTCATTTTCGATTGTAAAATAAAGAATTTTGTTATCAAACAACCAGAATTAAATTCTGGGGATTTTGCTTTACCAAATGTTGCGTTATCAGCTCAAAAAGTACTTTATCTGTAGCGCTGTTTACATTTCTCCCCAAATCAAGTTAACAAAACTAAAACTAATACATGGCGGTATTTTGAGTAATAAATGCAAGTGAAAAGGCCAGGAGCTAGCGATTCATTGACTTCCAAAATATTTTTATTATCGTGTTTCGGGCTATGAACAAAAATTTCTTACAGGCGTACAATGATTGGTCACGTGATTATATTCAACATATATTCTCGCTCTTTGTTAAAACTCGTAATGGACCTTGGCAACGCAACCAAAGCTACGTGCAGTGTAGCAAACTGTCGAGAATTGCCTGAAACTTGATGAAAAAAAATGTAACCATTCATCAGCACAATCTGCAATTGCTAATGATTTTCAAAACGTTCAACGTCCTGAAATATTCAAAATCAGAAACAATCTAAATCCAACATTTACGAAAAACATTTTTACTGAGAGAAATATTCACTACAGTTTGAGAAATGAAAATCATTTGCAGTTGCCAAAAGTAAAGACAACAACATACGGAATGGAGAATATTCAGCACAGAGGTCACCATTTGTGGTCCTCATTACCGAAGGAAATGAAAGATACCAACAAACTGTCTGAATTCACACGGAAAATAAAATTATGGAATGGAAATATTTGCATCTGCAGATTGTGCAAAGTTTTNAACGTCCTGAAATATTCAAAATCAGAAACAATCTAAATCCAACATTTACGAAAAACATTTTTACTGAGAGAAATATTCACTACAGTTTGAGAAATGAAAATCATTTGCAGTTGCCAAAAGTAAAGACAACAACATACGGAATGGAGAATATTCAGCACAGAGGTCACCATTTGTGGTCCTCATTACCGAAGGAAATGAAAGATACCAACAAACTGTCTGAATTCACACGGAAAATAAAATTATGGAATGGAAATATTTGCATCTGCAGATTGTGCAAAGTTTTCATTAAAGATTTAGGGTTTTTGTAGGTTTCAAAGTAGAAATTGTAAATTAAGTTTTAATATATTTTGTTGGTGTCAATTAGCTAATTAGCTATATATATAGATATTTTTCTCTGTTGCTTCTTGCTCACTGCCATCTTGATCATAAACTTGCTCCAAGTCAATTTCTTTTCTTCGTCAGTGATCCTTCGTTAGTAATCATAGAGGAAATGCGAAGGAGCGAACATTGAAAACGAGGCGGGACGGGGGTCTCCCTCCTTCTTTTATCTTTCCCTTACCCCCGTCCCGCCTCGTTTTCAATTTTCGCTCCTTCACATTTCCTCTATAAATTATTAACGAATGATCACTTACGGAGAAAAGAAATCGACTTGCAGCAAGTCTATCTTGATCACCGCTCCTATCGCAGCATTGCTTCGGTTTTCTGTACCAAATTGAATTGAATTTTTCTCGCGACATGTAAATTCGGATTTTGCATGTGACCCATAGGTGTGCCCTAGTCAAGACTAAATATGCTGAAGATTTTCCTCAAACAACGTTCAAAATATTACCGACCATAAGAACGTTGTATGAATNTCATAGAGGAAATGCGAAGGAGCGAACATTGAAAACGAGGCGGGACGGGGGTCTCCCTCCTTCTTTTATCTTTCCCTTACCCCCGTCCCGCCTCGTTTTCAATTTTCGCTCCTTCACATTTCCTCTATAAATTATTAACGAATGATCACTTACGGAGAAAAGAAATCGACTTGCAGCAAGTCTATCTTGATCACCGCTCCTATCGCAGCATTGCTTCGGTTTTCTGTACCAAATTGAATTGAATTTTTCTCGCGACATGTAAATTCGGATTTTGCATGTGACCCATAGGTGTGCCCTAGTCAAGACTAAATATGCTGAAGATTTTCCTCAAACAACGTTCAAAATATTACCGACCATAAGAACGTTGTATGAATGCATTGCATGTACACGCATTGTTTTTCTCTCAATTCCCCTGTGGAGGAGCTATGCACCCATGCATAAATGATGGTACGGTAGGCGATATACCTCTCACATGAACGAAGTTGCATCAAACTAGGTAACTCGTAATGGCATAAATTCCCACGAATATCCCAAATCAATTAAGCGGTCTCGTTTTGGAAATTCATTAAAATTTCTTACTATTCTTTCAATGAAATTTCCGAGCCCAGATTTGGATTTAGCACCCAAACTTTAGTCTTGCTGTGTGACTTTGAACTGCTGCCGCTTGAGATGTTGATTTTATGACGATGTAAAGTTTAAAAATTGATAAGAGATTTGACCGTGAAAAATCGTTCTGGGTGAAACTTGACACTTCCGAGTCGTTTCTACTATTATACGGTCAAATCCCTTGTAAAGTTTTAAACTTCAAATCGTCACAAAATTTATATTACGGCCACTAGGTCCATTTGCAGTTAGACTAAAGTTTAGGTGCTGAATCCAAATTTGGCCTCTAAAATTTCGTTGAAATAATCATAAACAATTTCCAAAACGAGGCTGCTAATCTTTGACACAAACGCAAATGAAGACATTTTCATGATCGATACCATAATCAAATTTGGATGATTTTTCAAACAGTTTCCCTTTTTGGGGTTACAAATTAGCATTTTAAGATAGGTAAGTAATCGAATTTATCAAATTTAGGCTTATTCATTTATTTGTGCTTGTTCGTTAGAGTCAATCATTTGCTGTAAGGTGAAGGGAGTTCTTCTTTCTGAGACGCCTGAGTTGTTCTTTTCTTAAATTTAATGTATATTTTTCCATTGATGTAAGTGGCTGCCATAGTTGGAACTCGATGACATCATGTTCTTTCCTGCTGGCAGCCACAGGATATTGATATTTCGTTGTATTTTTGTTGTTTTTATCTGAGATCACGGGCGGTAGGAAACGCTGAATTTAGAAAAAGCTTTATGGTTGATACATCGAGTTGTTCCTATCCTAGTATATCATTCCATGCGTGATATATCGACTTGCTTTCCTTTTGTGTCTACCTCTCCTGCGAAGGCGCCATTTTACTCCGATTGACATGTCTTCAAGGGCCCTAGCGCAATTACGCCACTCAAACGGAAACTCCTTTTTCCGTTTCATTTTACCACAATTGAGTGGCATAATTACTCCAGGGCCCTTGAGGTCATGTCAATCGGATTAAAATGGCGCCTTCGCAAGGAGAGGTAGACACCACCAGGAAAACAGGTCGATATATCACGAATGGAATGATATATTAGGATAGGAATAACTCGATGTATCAACCATAAAGCCTTTTCTAAATTAACAGTTTCCTACCGCCCGTGCTGAGATATAAAAAAAGATCTGCCACAGCAAGTTTCCAGTTGAAAATCTCGACCAAATTTAGCCACCCGCTATAACAAGAATATCAACAGTCTACATTCCATGCAAATATTTCTTATATAACTTTACTGGTAACGAGCGATTTTCTATAAGTTGCCTAGACTGATCACATGGGTTTCAGTTTCCTGTATTGAATTGGATGATAATAATGAAGATAATAACATCAGATTAAATCGTTGAACGAATACAAGGAATCTCGTCGTCAGTCTAACTTGCCCTTGCCTAGGAGCTCGTAGGAACAGATTTCAAGCATTCAAAATCTAGTAACCACACCGGTAAATGTATACTAAACACTGGGTTTATGCAGTAATCATCGGTAAATGTATATTAAACACTGGGTTTATGCAGTAACAACCGGTAAATGTATACTAAACACTGGGTTTATGTAGTAACAACCGGTAAATGTATATTAAACACTGGGTTTATGCAGTAACAACCGGTAAATGTATACTAAACACTGGGTTTATGCAGTAATCACCGGTAAATGTATATTAAACACTGGGTTTATGTAGTAACAACCGGTAAATGTATACTAAACACTGGGTTTATGTAGTAATCACCGGTAAATGTATATTAAACACTGGGTTTATGCAGTAACAACCGGTAAATGTATACTAAACACTGGGTTTATGCAAATACTAGAATTGCTTACTCCCTAATTATCAAGCCGAAGCTTTCAAGATTGAAAAAATGCCGATCTTTTACTAAATTTCTCGCGTAGAAATCAAAGACAAAATGTCACGCTACATGGCAGCTAAACTCAAACGACTTTTGGGAATTTGAATAGTAAATTATGCGGTGAGAAACTAACGGACAGCCCACAAAAAACCGGCAACGTTTTAAAAAATCTCAACAGTTGATATGTTTCCAATCTTCAAACGAGAACAATAAATAAAATGATTACTAGAAACGTGGGCAACAATAATTGCTTAGGATTAAAAGATACTGTAGCACTGTTAATTCTAGAATTGAGCAAAACACGTTTCATATTTCAAGCGGATGTTCATCTCGAAAATTTGACAACCAAACTATTTACATTGAAAACTTATTAACCCTTCCAATATGAACAATATTACTACAAAAGCAGGCAATAATCAATGCTTGAGATCAAAAGATAATGTCGTCTATTCTCTAGATTTAGCGAATCGAGGCAATATTTACCTCAGAAATCGACCAATGAAATCTCTATGTTAATAACTTCGCTAAATCATGCTATACCAAACAATATTACAATGAACACAGGCAATAACAGTTGCTTAAGACCTAAATATACTGTTATTCATTTTCTAGACTTATTTTCTAGAGCTGGAGAAATGAGCAAAAAATTGAAGGGTCTGTTTCATCCAGCATGCCTTGCACGTGCCGTATATGATATCTCACGACATTTACTTTCGATAACGAACAATTAAATCTTTACGTTAAAAATTTCATGAACTTAACGCAGCGTAGTGCCGAGCAATAGTTCTTGAATGCAGGCAATAACAATTGCTTGAGACCCAAAGATGCTGTTATTAGCTATGTTATTATATTATTCTATCATTCTACTATAATGTTATCAGCTATTCTCTAGATCTACCGAATCGAGCAAAACATTATGATGCATATTTGCAGGCAATGTTTTCCTCGGACATCAGCCAATCAGATCTTCACGTTAACCAGTTAATGAACGCAGTGCCGAGCTATCTTACTTGAACGCAGGCAATTAAAGTCGTTCAAAACCCACCGATACTGTTATCCATGATCTAGATCTAGAAAATCGAGCACAAAATTGATACATTGTGCAAGTGAATATTTACCTCAAAAATCAACTGATGAACTCTTCACGTTAAAAAATTAATCAAGTCTTTTAGTCCGAACGATATCATTAGAAACGCAGGCGTTGACCCAAATATATTATCAGTCATCCATTTCATCTAAAGAATGGAGCAAAAAATTTGCATAACCTTCCAGTGATATTTACCTCAGATGTCAAACAATAATGAACTGTTTACGTTAAGAACTTCATCAACTTTATTGATATTACATCCGAGCAACAATACTGGGAACGCAGGTAATAACAGTTGATTAAGATTGAAAGATGCCGTTCTTTATCCTCCAAATCTGGAGAATCGAACAAACAAACTCAAAGTGAGACTTACTGCAGAATACAACCAATGAACACATCACAACTGACTTTATTAATTCTTCAAGTGCTATGCAAAATCACTTGAAATACAGTCAATGAAACATGAAAAAAGATAGTGTCAGTTGGTTAAAAATATTCTCCAGAACCAGAACTATAGAAAATCAAGCAAGAAATTGAAATATCTTTCAAGCGATATCTCCCACAGAAGTCGACAAAGCAACACATTAAATCAGTCACATTAACTCCTCAACAAATGGGACACAAGATTACTTGAAATACAGGCAATGAAACTTGAAAAAGGATGCCGCTAGTAAATCTTTGAATCTAGACAATCGAACAAAAAATTACCATATTTTTCGAGTAATATTCACCTGAGAAAATCACCAATAAACTCCTTACATTAAAAACTGTATTAACTCTCCTATTTCCGTGCAGTATCATAGGAAATACAGGCATAAAAAATTGCTGAAAAACTTACGATACTGCAACTAATTCTCTATAGATCTACACAATCCAGCAAAAACCACAACTATTATGAAATTCACCTCAGAAAATCACCAATGAACTCCTCATGTTAAAACTTCATTCCCTCTCCGAGTGCCGGAGCAAAATTATGTGAAAGATAGGCATAAAAGTTGCTCAAAAAGCTTGCGATGTTGCAAACAATTCTTTACATCTAGACAATCGGGCAAAGGCAGTTACTATATTTTCTAGTAGAATTTACTTGGAACGTTACAAATGAACCCCTTGCGTTAAAAACTTTATTTACCCTCATATTGCCAAGCAATTGCACTCTTCGTAAAAAAATTGTATTAACTCTCCTACTTCCGAGCAGTATTATAGGAAATACATGCATCTAAAGTCGCTCAAACATCTTACGCACTGCGTAGATTTAGACAATCGAGCAAAAAATATTACAACATTTTCTGGTGATATTTACCTCAGAAAATCACAAATGAACTCTCTTCATCAAAAACTCCAGTAACTCTCCTAGCACTGAGCAATGATATATGAAAAAGAGGCACAAAAGTTGCTCAAAAAGCTTGCAATGCTGAGTAACTCTCTACTAAATCTAGACAATCAATCGAGCAAAAAGTAATTTTATTTTACCTCAGAAATTCATCAATAAACTCCGTCCATTATAAACTCTTCTAGCACCATACACCAACTCATGGAATGCGCAGAGTCCTGACCAGATCAGTTTCACTGCAATTCACTTGACAGTTGCAAATTTCGATGCCGCATTGAGACTGTCTATAAATGCCTCATAAATGCAGTTGACTACGACGAGAGTAGACAGTACGGTCGTTGCTTTGGACGATTTTACGCTTTGTGTAAACAATTGAATTGTCGATTGGCTTTTATCAAACGAACCACCTGTTCGTAATTTCTCTTTCGTGGTTGCTGCAGAGTGAACTCGCCATTCCAGGGGGTCTATTTATGATTACAAATTACATCAGTTTCTTGTTTCGACGCGTTGTTTCCATGCGAACTGATTGTTCTTAGTAAACGCATTTCTTTGCGAGAAACTGCTTATAATAAACTCAACTCTCAGATCACCAACAAATTAAGAAGCTCCGGTACTGGAAAAGTATACCGTAACTTAAATAATTCGTTTCTTAAAGGGAATCCTCAGCACATCCTTGTTTTATTTTCACTTCTTTCCTGTACGAAGGCTTCAAAAACTGTTTTGAAATGTTCACAAGGGCACAGGTAGTAAACACGAAGATCGTTAGGGAACCCTTGAGAAACTCGTTAGAGATTCTGAGACTGAATACTTGCTCAAATTTTTGGTCTCTCATCAAAAATACGTGTAGCCCTTTTCAGCATAGGTTCCAAATCTTTCAAAAGTTGATATGTAAAATTCTATGATCTATTTCCTTTAATTGAACAAGGAGCATAGAAATACATAGCAACCCTGCGACCATCATTTAACATAGAGATTCAAAATTAACATTAAATTTGAATATTACAAATTACATATTACAAATAGCAATTACAAATAGCAATGTTTCAAATAACAATTACAAATAATTCCATCAGCAAATGATTACCAAAAACAAATGTAAGAACAAAAGAAGTTACACGAGAGAGGAGGTTTTCAGCAACAATAACTTATTGAAACTGTTCTGAGGCTTGAATATATTTCAATGTTGCCTCGAACAAATCGTTTGGATGGACAAATCACCTGACTATTGTTCGCATAATGTGAATTTCGAATCGGATTTTATATGACTTTTTCATGTACCGGGTGTCCCAAAACCCAAGTACTCCAGTTTGAAAAATCACCAACATTTGATTACATGGCCGATTTTCAATATTCTTTTTTTGTCAAGTAGATCAAAGGCCAAATTATTTTCCCAGACATAGCTGATCTTATAATTGGTCTAAAAATTAGCAAATTTAGCTCTTATTAGGGCTACCTGGTTTTGAATCATACTGCAAAAAAGCACTGATGATTGCCAGATCGATTTGTTTGTGCATGTAAAGCTNGCCTGACTATTGTTCGCATAATGTGAATTTCGAATCGGATTTTATATGACTTTTCATGTACCGGGTGTCCCGAAAAAAAGTACTCCAGTTTGAAAAATCACCAACATTTGATAACATGGCCGATTTTCAATATTCTTTTTTTGTCAAGTAGATAAGGCCAAATTATTTTCCCAGGCATAGCTGATCTTATAATTGGTCAAAAAATTAGCAAATTTAGCCAGGGACGCCGGAGCGATGGTAGGGCAAGGGGGGCGACTAGGAACATGAGGGCAATCGAGACCGAAGGCGAGCGAAGCGAGCCGAAAAATTGGGGGGTCCGGGTGTACTCCCCCGGGAAAATTTTTGTGGCCACGCCCTTTAGATTGGCTTAAAATGCTATCAAAAATGTTTCACACAGCATTGTTTCCTTTGCAACCAATTTTTCACAGCTCATGTGGGACATCGATTTCAATAGGCTATTTTCAGATTTTTTTGCTTTTTGCAAATGCATGTCATGGATTTATGATTATTATTACTATTGTTGTTGTAGTTGTTGAGCACGAGGGTTGCGATAGGAGTTGACCGGCCTAAGTTAAGGCGTGTTTGAGTTCGGTCTGACTGATTATATATATATGCTGGGCCACGGGCCACTATAGAATATAACAATGCATGTTTTTAACCTCGCACAAACTCTTTAACCTTATAGGCGACCTGAAGCGAAAATTTTTATTGATGCAAATGGACGGCACTGTCCAATGATAAGAAATCCTGTTTAAATTTCTTTCATATCTCATTTCGTTTTCAAGTTATCCACTGATTCTAAGTACCAGCTGATGACGTCAATTTGTTTGCAAATCACTACGGTAATTATGGAAATATAGCTGTATTTGATCTTTGAAAGATTACAGTTACAGGATACATTTAAGGTAGATTGAATAAATGTAATAGAAATTGTCTCATGAATTGATATGATGTTTAGAAAGGCATTTCAACTGATGAAAAATTCTTTAAGTCGACTTCCCTTTGGAAACATAGTCAACCTTGTATACTTTCTTATTACTTTTTGGAAACAAAATGACATCATCAGCCAATCATACAAAATATTGGATAACTCGAAAATGAAACAAGGTATCAAAGAATTGTATACGATATTCTTTATCATTCAACAGCCATATTCATTTACATCAATAAAAATTTTCGCTTCAGATCACCTAGGTGAACCATGTTTTGTTAGAACTGATAGTTAAATTTGATTCACAATCAAATACGTAGGCAAGGCAAACGTCGAAATTGTTTAGCCTCACCCGGTTAAAATCAGCGTAACGTCGTTGTTGGATAAAAGGATAATTCGTTTCGTGGTGTATTGGTTATAATCGATAGTGAACATCTGCTTGAGAACTACGTTTGAATCTGAAGATGATAACAATCCCAAATACGCGTTAAAAAGCGTTGCTAAAACTTTCAGCCAGAGCCAGAATGGCTAACTGTCGGATTGTGCATGCGAAGAAGGATTGTTGAGATTGAGAGTACACGACACGTATTCACTTTTATGAGAAACCGCTAATAGGAAATTGAACTCTCAGATCGCCAAAAATTAAGAAACTCTAGTAATGATAAAATATAACTTAAGAAAATCTTAACAAAGGAAAGGGTTAGCATGATTCTGTTTCATTTTCACTTGTTTCCTAGGATAAATCTAGACATCTGCCGCATTGATTATATTCATTTAGTCCAGTAGCTGAACAGCAGGCATTACAATTCCACATAATATTTACGAAACTCATATACTGAATTTTTGAAAAGACAATACCAAACAATGGATTATTGTTTTCAAACAATGGACTGATATTGAAAGAAAAGAGTGTTTCTTATTCACGAATACAAACTGTGACTTTATCTTGACTCTATCTCCACTTGACACATGCGAAGTTGGAATAATAAAATCCAGGTATTGTAATGGGTGTCCTAAAAAGGTACTTCCGTGTGAAAAGTGGCCAAAATTCGATCATCAAACCTATCATACACCTCACAGCGGCACTTATCCCACTTCTAAAATTGGTCAACGCATTGGCTCAAGATCGCTTGATTTTCAGTGTGTTCAAAAGGGTGCACTCAAAAATTGGTTCCCCCGTTGTGGCGNAAACTCTCAGATCGCCAAAAAATTAAGAAACTCCAGTAATGATAAAATATAACTTAAGAAACTATTTATCTTAACGAAGGAAAGGTTTAGCATGATTCTATTTTATTTTCACTTGTTTCCTAGGATAAATCTAGACATCTGCCGCATGGATTATATTCAGTTAGTTCAGTAGCTGAACAGCAGGCATTACAAATGCACATAATATTTACAAAACTCATATACTGAATTTTTGAAAAGACAATACCAAACAATGGATTATTGTTTTTAAACAATGGACTGATATTGAAAGAAAAGAGTGTTTCTTATTCACGAATACTAACTGTGACTTTACCTTGACTCTATCTCGACTTGAAACATGCGAAGTTGGAATAATAAAATCCAGGTATTGTAATGGGTGTCCTAAAAAGGTACTTCCGTGTGAAAAGTGGCCAAAATTCGATCATCAAACCTATCATACACCTCACAGCGGCACTTATCCCACTTCTAAAATTGGTCAACGCATTGGCTCAAGATCGCTTGATTTTCAGTGTGTTCAAAAGGGTGCACTCAAAAATTGGTTCCCCCGTTGTGGCGACTGTAGTTATTGGGATTCTAACTGATGAGTAAGGGGTATGAAAATGATATTTATTTGCTGGGTTCAGATATTCAATGGTTCAAATATATCTACAGATGATAAATATTTGCTCTCGGTACAAAAAGGGTATGAGATAACGGATTGAAAAACCTCATTCTGAGCTATACTCTTGAAGCAACATCGCTAATCTTGCCTGAGAGCCAGTATACTGATATTTTTCATTATCGCTGAAGCCTACAATGATAGTTTGCCTTTCTTTCCGACATTTACGACCAAAGCTCAATAAACAAGAAGAAACTAATCTGGAAATCATCAGTACCTATTGCAGCATGCTTCAAAACCAGGCAGCCCTAAAAAGAGCCAATTTTACTAGTTCTAAAACCAATTACAATATCAGCCATGCGTGCAAAAAGTTTGGTCTTTGATCTACTTGCCAAAAAAAGAAATTTGAAGATCGGCCTAATGATAAAATTTTGATAATATTTCAAACAGGAGTACTCATTTGGGGCAACCGGAGTTGTCCAGGGACTTATCATTTAAATAATGCAAAATTATTGGAAATTACCTTGGATCAGAGTATTTTTAGTATTTGTAAAAAATTAAAGTATTTGAAAAAGATTGAAAAAATTAAAGTATTCGAAAAAAAAATTATAAAAAAGAAAAAAAGAAAAAAGGAGGAAGGAAAAATACTCTGGAGACATGCGACTGCAACCTCGTTCTGGTTTTTAGTAAAAAAAATGGCGGGTAAATTAAATTTGATATGAAACCAAAACATGCGCACGTGAAATGGCCTAAAAATGGAAGATAGAGATTCTACAGTGGTGACACCAGTGAAAGTATATTTGATAAATCAAAATTCCTTCTGCCGTATATGCAACTTAGATTTTACTTCTGCTGGAAAAGATGGGTCACATAACCTTCTGAACACTCGAAAAAAGGTTTCTTCCGAAAAATCGCATGAGAGTATAAAATGTCAACTGGAAAGGCTGTTAGGCCAACAAGCAGCGGTTAAAGATAATTTGTACAACATCTCTGCAGTCATATGCAAATCGTGTTGCAGAAAAGTCGAGAGGCTCCACAAGGCGTTTGAGAGCATTGAGGAGCTAAAAAATGATTTTAAAATGACAGAAAAAATGCACTCCAGCAGTATGCCAGTCTTGTGAAAGAAAAGGATGTCAAATTCTCCACAAACTTCATCGGGGGTGCGGAAAAGAATACCCCTCACTCCAAGAAATCATGATGTGTCTCGAGCGCCATTTTCGAGCAACCAGATGGAAAATATCACACCTAACTGCAACTCCCTTGCCTGCAACCTTACTGATTGCCAGTAATGGTGACACAACAACAACGAACCTTTTCCCTTTCCATTTGCTGTATCCCTTCTTGCCAAGCTCTTGCGTGATTGAGGGAATGAGCTGATATATCAGTGATTTCCCGGCTCCAGTTGGCAGTATCGCAAAAACATCCTTTCCTCTAAATATCCCTTTCCACGCTTCCATCTGCTGCATCGTCGTCTTTTCAATTTCCGGGAAGAATTTCGCCAGGGCGACATTCACACAACTTTCAAGATCGTCATCAAACCCTCCATCTTCTTCTGCAGTCGCCATTTTGAAAAC
>REGL01000061.1:282088-295882 GCA_004194395.1 Aurelia aurita complex sp. Pacific
TAATAATAATAATAATAATAATAATAATAATAACAAACTTGCTAACAACCCCGGACCTAAGTTTCTTACAACAAACCAAGTGTATGTGATATCAGGAAGCAAGGTGCTATGCAGGTTTAGCCTATGTTCCACAGGTTGTGAGGCTTTTTGGGTCACGTGCTCGGCAATAAAAAAGGAGTGGCTTTCAAATCAGATTTGCAAATTAGTTTTAATTAAGTTGAGTCAAATTCATGTGTAATAGCAGCTGCTTCAAGAAGTGTTTCCTTCGCAAATTCTATTTTGATTTCCACTGCTTCAAGTAGAAAACGGCGCGACTGAGCTATAAATTTGGTTTTAAATCACATTTAGAACTCGAGAAGTTTAAGACAAAAAAGTTGGAATTTGATACGGGAGGCAGCTGTTTTTTTTCACGGAGTTTAAGCAAGCATGATCAAATCTATGAATTTTTAAGCTTGTATTTTTCAACATCGCTTCAAGTTTTGTGAAGAAGGGATTTCAGTGTCAAAATTTGAGATTAAAATCAAGCACAGCTCTTGTAAACAGAACGGCATTCATAAAAACCTGATAATTTGAAAAACATAAAAAAATACTGTGAGGGATTGTCCGAACAGCATTTTAAAGGGGCTCCGCCTTCAGATTTCGGCCGAAACGGTGATTTTGAAGTTTTTTGACAGGCAATATCACTCAGAAGCTTACCTGTTCTTTTTAATGAAAGTATTACTGTAAAGATAAATGTTTGTACTTTACAGAGGAAAAAATCAAATATTGATATCTTTTACGAATTGCTTCGATATAAGTGGATCTTTATCGATAGTAGCAGAGGTCGCAACAAATGAATAGTGCATACTTGCAGTGTAAAATAAACTACTCTTAAAGGCCTATAAAAAACTAAAAAACATGGTTTTGAGGACAAACATCGTCGACTAAAGGATAAAAGTGGATAAATGTAAACTGATTTCTGGGACATACATAGGAGCACAGTCCCCATACCTGCATGCCAACCCTTGACAAGATTATGAACATACATTGCCTTGAGTGCCTATGAGATAAATACCAACCAAGATCTTTCCACTCGACCTACAGTACGAGGCATTGTAAAGATCTCCAGATCTCTAGGATTATGACTGAATTTGCAAAAACAGACTTTCACCACGCTGCTCTCAAGCTACACCTGCCGAAATTCGTGAGCTACCGACAGTAGATCGTTTTAAAACAACAACTTAAAACGCATGTAAAGAGCCAGACTCTTAAAATCAACAGGAAGAACAGCAATGACTAAGATTCATAGGGCAGTAGGTTTTTTATTCTGTAGGTTTTTATCATTGTAAATTCATGTTATATATTTTAATTTGCAGAAGTGTTACTTTGCCTAAAAATAATATTAAATGAATAAAAATTAAACTAAAAATGAAACCAAATGAATTTGTTTGTAGCATCCCCCTGGAGTAAATTCGTGCTTGCAATTTCGTGATATATCTACCAGCAAACACGTTTATTAATGTTGAATCGAGATTCTTTGTTGATCTTGTTTGTGTCCATATGAACAGCAGCATCAGCAATGAAATAGCATCAATTCAAATGGCATGTTGCAAAAACCGGACCCTAGGACCATAGGACCTATGAGACACCTAGGATTCTTAGGAAACACCACAGGGTGCGAGGTTGCGTAACGTTAAAGCACATATGTCACATTAGCAATTGGTAAATACAACAAACAAGTTTGGAGTGGAATTCCATTGTTTCGTGACTTTCTATTTCTGTTTCATGCATTTTTACTGCAATGAAAATTCAGCCTCGATCCTGTGCTTTGTAATAAACAATAGAGAGAATTGTATTGCATGAACCAATCAACTTCATGACATATGCACTTTGATTTCCCCTCTTCCATCCCACGGACTTCTGCTCGTTCAAACCAAGGCCATGAATCATGCAGAGAGTCTAGACTATTTAGAAATATACTATTTTGAGTATCCCCAATCGTACTATTCTTAAAACTCTCTAAACGATTCCTGTAGTCCTGGCATTGGTAGAACCTCGCAGGATGAAAGAGGGGGAGCCTATAAGATATGCAACCCTTTCTTTGACAGCTTGATGACATTGGCCAATTGTTTGCCTGTGGTTATGACCCTCTGGTGTTAAAGGTCCTTTTCATCTTTGGTACTTGAAGGTCCAGGGGGTCTCAGGGCTCCTAGGGTCAGGGTCCCATTTTTACAACATGTCAGTTCAAATAGGATCCTGTACCAAACTTAAAACACACAATATAATGGATTTGATTACTTTTTACATAATTCATGAGATGAATTAAGTAAACTAGATCTGTTTTTAGTTACTAGATTCTTTTCGTTGAAAACTGATCTGTGAATAGTCGAAATTTCGAGAACACGCTAAAAGCGTATCAAATGCTGCGGCAACCTGCAATAATGAGGTGTTCAGGGGTGTCCATGAACCAGCGTTCAGGGGCGTTGAGGAACCTTTGTTAGGGGTGTTCAGGAACCAGCGAGCATGGCCTAAAAAGGTACGGGAGTACAAGAGCACGACTAGAAAGTGCGATGGCTGTGGAGAATAAGCTTCTTTTGAGAATATGAAATAGCTGGATGCGCTCGAAGGTGTTGTGGCGCAGTGGTGTAATCCTCTGACTTTGCAGCCAGAACAGCTAGGCGGAGTGGGCTCGATACCCGGTAGGACCCCATCACTTGAGCGTCATGACAGGGGTCGCGGACTCGATTAGGTCTGCTCTATTTCTGCGATCCCAGCGCTTGGCGCTGAAAAACGCAACTTCACCTTCACCTTCACCTTCACTTGGCTAATTTTTCTATCTTTCACTTTATCAGAGCCTTAGAGATCACAAAAGATCGAGAATGTGCACTCGTATCATCAGTGCTAATAACTCGATCCAGTCTTACTGCAACAACAACAACAACAACAACAACTATTACCACCACAACAACCACCATCAACATCACAACAACCACCAGCCATCTATCAACCATTCAACAAGAACATATTCACATGTAGTTTGTAGTTTGACTGTATAATTTTTCGTTGCTCTGACGAATTTTGTTAGATATTCTTACATTCACTCAAATTCTTGAAAAGCATGGACGATTCACATCAAATATATTTTCACATCCAAATTAGTTTGCTTTTCTATCATCATAACAATCTTTGATTCCAAAGGATAGGTTCTAAATCTTTAAAGCGTTTGGTACAAAATTCTATAAAATATTTCTTTGAACTGAATATCATCAAAGTAACTTTAGCTATTTCGCTATAACTTTACTGTTGGACTTTTCTGAAATCTTCAATATTTTCAGAATCATATCAGGTGTCTCAAAAAAGTACCCCCTTTAAATAAACAGTTGAACAAAACGATAAAATATCGGGACTTTCCTTAGATGCACATACTTACATTTTAAAATCGTCCACCAAACACCAGGGATATGAGTTAACGATTGATGAATTTAGCTGTGAGCTCGGGAAGTAATGATATCTTATCGTTTGCTCCTATTTCCAGTAAAAAGGGGGTACTTTTTTTAAGGCACCCGGTAGCGTTTGTCTTCTTTATCAGGAGTTCAAGAAACAATTTGAAAAAACTTAAAGTCGTCGTTTACAAGTTCTAAACTTTTTGAAGAAACATGAAATAATTTTCAAGAAATCCATAGTTTATGGATGTCCATATAGTTGATCAAGATTGAGTTTATGGATGTCTATATACGATTTAGAAATTTGATAACGTCACAACAAATGAGCTGAAATATACAATACGCAGTAATTCCAAAAAACAAAATATTGAAAGTTTCTGAAAGGTCCAACAGTAGAATCATAGATAAGTAGCTAAAGTTCCTTTCAAGTCATTCAACCAAAAGAAATAGAATTTACACCCACCTTTTATACCGATTTGAAGATTTTTACCAATGCTTGATTCCAATAAATTGAATAGCACTTGATGCAGTTACAATTCGTTACATGCTGAGGCTGATCTTTGCTCAGTTGGTATAAGTCAAAATCAATTCCATGTCAAGTTGTTTTTAACGGAAATATCTGGCTGTTCATATCATCTCATAATGACGAAAGCCCCAGTGCACATAAAAACTATGATATGCCAGCAGACATTTCTTTGTCATTCCACAGAGCAAAAATTCTATGGTCTGTCTTGTTGGGGAAACGAGCTACGGTTTGTCCGAGGAAACGTATGTGTCCCCCGGTGCAGTAAGTTAATGCTCATGCGCAATAGCGCTTTTGGTTGGAACTCTGACGGGCCATGAGCATTAACATACTGCACGGGGCGGGGGGGGACATATAAATTTCCTCGCACAAACCGCATCTCATCTCCCCAACAATTTCTCAGATCAGATGTCACGTGAAAATGCCCGCGATAACGACAATAGATGATTACGGAAAGGATGGTGTCGAGGGCCATATATAAGGGCATCTGGCATATATGTTTTATATGCCCTTATATCCGAATGAAAGGGCAGTATTCTTATAAGCTGCAAGATGTTTGTTGGTAAGTGCGGCTATATTAAGCAATGAATAACGAATACCTATGAAAATAGCATATAGTCTGGAGCATACTAAACGTTTCGGGCGTAACCCTTCATCAGTAATGAAGATGAGGACTACTTCTGAAGGGTTAAGCCCGAAACGTTTAGTATGCTCTAGGCTATATACTATTTTCAAAGTTATTTGTGTAGTCTGCTATGCTCCCCTGGGTACCAGATTCGAAGGTATCAGGCCATGCTTTACGATTATCATTGATTCTCGCTAGATAGTTTCGAATAAACGATTCTGCATGCCAGCATACTGATGTGCATTTCTTTCCGCATTGAACTTAGCCAAAATCAACACGTAAAGTGCAAAAAACCTTTTTATCCCGGCAAGTGCTAAGACGTTGGAAGAAAACAGGGGAAGATTATACTTTGAGGCCTTTTCGAGCCATCCTTGTAAGTTTGCATAGTTTCGTTCTCTCGCACACTACTAGTTACTCGTTGCCTTGAAACTGGTGGCCTGTGTGTGCGAAACTATCATTACTAAAAACAATCACAAGTATGTCCATGTGGCAACAGCTTCCTTAGCTACGCAGGCGAAAATATTATTGCTACAAGTCTCTCTTTTCTCATCACAAGTCGTAAGATGTAAAAGAGAAACTTGTGGAAAGTCCACAGTTTACAAGAAATACGATTTCCTCCAGAATCACTATTTCTTCAACTGGTGGCCGGTGTGTGCGAACCTATCATTACTAAAAACAATCACAAGTATGTCCATGTGGCAACAGCTTCCTTAGCTACGCAGGCGAAAATATTATTGCTACAAGTCTCTCTTTTCTCATCACAAGTCGTAAAATGTAAGAGAGAAACTTGTGGAAAGTCCACAGTTTACAAGAAATACGATTTCCTCCAAAATGGCTACTTCTTCAACATGGGCATCCTTTCAGTATCATAAGCATTCAAAAATTTGATATGATTACAGAAAAAAATATAGACTCACCAGTCGAGAAAATCTCCTGTCTTTTCCTTGTCAATATTTGGTCTTTTGATGTCTTCTGAAATAGATGGAGCATGTATTGATATTAATGTCTACGTTCATACAGCGATATTTGCTCGTATGGCACTGATCTAGAAATCTGGCAATTTTTCCTCAATCCTCATTCTCCTCATTTAAGAAGGTGCCTTGGGTAGCCCCCTTTATCATTCAGCTTGAGCTGAACAGCGACCGTTGATAAATATGAGAAAATAAATCATAATAATAATGATAATAATGATGGAGGCTCGATACTGCAAAATCTCGCTTAAAAGCCTCAAAACGCATCCTTGTTCCTTGCTTGAAATACCAGAATACCCTCTCTGCTCTATCGCCAGTGAGAACCGTTGTTCACAAGAAGTGTGATCCCCCCCTCCCGCCCCTTAAAATTTGCTACAAAACTCGTTTCTTGAGTTCCTTCTATAATGACAAACATTGCAAACAATTTGAAAAAAATTAAAGAAACAATAATGGAATTACCAATCAAGAAAATTCTCGTCTTTCCTTGTCAATATTTGGTCTTTTGATGACTTCTGAAATAAACTTACCAGGTTAGATTAAATAAACTAAAATCATATATTGATACGCTCATACAGCTATATTTGCTCATATCTTCCATATTTTTTAATCTTGAAATTTCTCCTTATTCAAGAAGGTTCCTTAAGCAGCCCCTTATAAATCAGCTTGAGCTAAAGAGCAACCGTTGATAAAGATGAGAAAAAAAATAAAAATAATGATGATGAAGGCTCCATCCTGCAAAATCTCGTTAGAAAGCCTCGAAAATCTCATCCTTGCTTGAAATACCAGAATACCCTCTCTGTTCTATGTTAAAACACTTTTAGCAACAAAGGCAAGAGACTTGTAGTTCACAACAAGTATGATTTCCCTCTCAAAATTGCTAAAAACTAGTTTCTCGAGTCTATTCCATAACGAAAAGGACTGAAAAAGATCTGAAAAAACTGCAGAAAAAGTAGTAAAATTACAAACCTCAAATTCGAGCATAGAATCCTTTAATTATAACAGCAAATACAGAAAAAGACTTGAATCGATTGCTGACAAAATATTAGACTTACCCTTAGAAGAAATTGTCCTATTCTCCAGGCAAATATTTGTTATTTCGATGGATTCTGAAAACAGATTCAGCAGGTTAGATGAAGCTTCCAAGACAACGGTAGAATTATACTGCTTCAAACATCTGAAAATTCACAAATAACGACTTTGTCCAAGGATGCAACAAGACAACTGCATATTCTAACAGTGTTAGTTTGTTTGATTTGTAGGCTTTACGGATTCAGACGTAATAACAGAAATGTTCCCGACTGTTCGTGATAACCCCCCGTCAAAAGCTGGGCAGCCTGGCAAGTATAATAGTTGCTATTCTAACATATATTGGAGGACTGAAAACCTCCTAATCATCAGGGGGTAGCTTACTAATCAATTTTATCTTCTAAAATACCAAATTTATTAGCAAAACGGCGAGCCCCTATCTCAGTGCTGTAAAGGCTAGCAAACAATGTGCACTCATTTCTCTAAAAAGAAGCGTAGGACATTTTTGCAACCAAAAGTATCTAAATGAGTATGTTATATTTTCCATGCAGAAACTGTAGGGTTAATTTAGTTTTGTTAGAAGGGCTCCCAAATTACTTACAAGTTTTTTCTTTCATAAGAAATTTGGATAAGCCCATAGTACTAAAAGTTTCTTAATTCCACGTAAAAGTTTCAGCTCTTTAGTACTAAATGTTTCATAATTTGTTTTTTATGGTTTGGATGCATGCAGTTTATACCACTGCCACGTGTTCGTTCCTTGACAGACAGCACAATTTTTAGCAAGAAGGAGAGTTCTATTTGACTCAAAACATAAGTTTATCATGAATATTATTAAAAAAATTAAAGCTCAACGACAATTTTTCCATGATTTCCTTGTACTTGGCTTTAAAAGTTTCTTAGAAATTCTCAAGCATAGTACTAGAGTTTCTTAAATTTTTCGCCATCCTAGTACTAGTTTCTTATAAACCAGTTTCTTATATAAAAAAAACGTGTAGGAGGAGGATCTCAAACAAGTAATAACATAACTCGCACTCAAAACAATTGCCATTACTGTACAGTGTCAAAACGTTTTTGAGTGACCTGGGAAAATTGAAGCTGCAAATTAGAAAAAATTTCTTAACTCTTATAATTCAAGTAGGGTAGTATATTAAGTTTCGAAAAATCGAGCCTACCGTTTCTTATAAGCTGTCTCTTATAACAATATGAGTGTAGTTGCTTTCTAACCCTACTTAATCTTTATAAGAAATTCTTTGCCAGAAACTCCACTCTCAGATCACTAAAAAGATTGAGCTTCTTCAGTACTTGGACAAAATTATTCAAGAAACTTTTTTGGGTATTCAAGGAAATCCAAAGCACATTTTTTTCATTCTATTTTCATTTTTTTCTTGTATTGTAGTTTTCGCAAGGTATTCTCTCTCCAGCAATATCTGAGCATTGGAAAGGCTAACAAAAAATCCGTTCTGAAATGTTCACGAGAGCAAAAGAAACATAAAAATTGTTATGGAACTCGAAAGGAAAAACTCAAAATCTAGTAATTCATAGTTAAGGCAAGAGTAGTGGGACCGATTGAAATGGATCTATTATGCGCATATTAATCGTAAAATAATCGAACATTGATTTCGAAGGATCAAATAATAATGTTATTTCGATCCTACTGACCGCTCCTGCGCTGTGGCAATCGGAAGATTGTTTTGAACATCAAAAGAAGGGCAGAGCAATAAAAAGTGCTCTGTATTCTCTGTATCCTCAATGCCATCGCTTGTTGGGCACATTGGGTTAATGTTTCCCTAAAATTATGCTTGAATTTGTGAAAATTTAACAAGGACACATTTTGTAATACCATAGCATAAGTTGCTTTTTTGACACCTGAATTCAAAGCGATTAGCGATTGCCGACCAAGGAAATTCCCTCAACCAGTAATTCAAAACAAACAAAGCCGCAAAGGTTTCTCTGAAACTCAGATAGCTAGCGCATTCGTTGTGCATTCCAGAAATTGCTTTTAAGAGCAAACATCAGCACATATCGAAAGAAGAGGGATATATCTAAGCATCTATCTCGGGCGTTTTATTTCTTTGGCTCAGAAGCTGAACAGTTAGTGTTTCAATCACACCCAAAAATAAGAGAATTGAATTGCCTCCCAATCGGCTATTGAACCAAACAAATTAAATGCCCGAGGCAGATCTGTAGATATAACCTTCTCCTTTCGATCAATGCTCATGTTTGCTCTTAAAAACAATTTCTGGAATGCACAACGAGCGAGCTAGCCAGCTGGGTTTTCAGAGAAACTTCTGCGGCTTTGCTTGTTTTGAATTACTAGGGTGAGAGAATTTCCTTTGTCTGCGATCGCTAATCGCTTTGAATTGCGGTGTCAATCAAAAGCAACTCATGCTATTGTCTTACAAAATCTGTCCTTGTTTGGAAATTTAACTTGCTGAGTGCCAACCCATTTACACGCGTTTCAAGTGTCTCACGTGTTGCTTTCAATCAGTAGATTTTCCAATTGAAAAATGGTGTGAAAATGTGGTCTGAAATAGATATTTACAACAAAAGGTAACAGGTGAATAACACCGTTCCTTGTTTGCATTCCCACCCTAATGGATTCCTTTCCGTGGCAACAAGGACAGATTTCGTGACCCAAATGCAGACAAAGAAAATTCTCTAAACCAGTACTTTATAATGTTATTTGGAGGAGTCTTCCTAAATCAAAATTGAATACCCTCCAACGTCTGCAGGACAGAGCCCGTTCGATTATTGATAAGGCCAGACTAAAAGACAATTGGTCTCATAATTGGTTGACTGTTGAACAACTAATAAACTTTGATCGATCAGTTATGACATACAAAATAATCAACAGGCAATGTCCCGAAAGCCTTTGGGGGTAAATACCATCATAGGACCCAGCATTCCAACTACAGAGCAAGGAATTGCAGGGACCTACAAATCCCAAGAAATAACCTTGAATATGTCAAGAAAGGCTTTCACTATTCGGCTCTGAAAGCTTGGAACGATATACCCATCAATATCAGAGAGCTCCCTACACTTAGTAGATTCAAAAAACAATTGAGAAGTTATTATATGAGCTAAAAAAACCTAAAACACGACGCCCTGGAAGAGCAGCTGCTATATAGATAGATTACTGTACATAATTTTGCTTTAATTGTATATAGATTATATTAATGTAATTAGGATAATTAGTTTCTTATTTAAGTATTGCGTTTGTAAGCTGAAGGGTTTTTGTGTGTAAATAATTTAAAATGAAAATGAAAAATGAAAAAATGAAATAATAAATAAAGACGCAAAAGTCGCCCTGAAACCAGCACGGCAAACTGTCGCCTTGTGCACGCAAAAGATGGTTTTTACAAGAAATCATGAGTTTGTAACGAAAGAAGAAGGACAAATTCAAAGCTTTAGCGGGCGGATTTTGATTATTTGATTCAGAAGCCGAGCAGAAGGTACTGCAATTCTCGCATATTTAGGGCTTGAATGAAACAATTACAGTCAGCTTCTGAATCAAATAAACAACATCCGTCAGGCAAATCTTTTGATTAATCCGTCTTCTTTCGCCACAAACTCATGACTTCTCTCAAAACCACCTCTCGCGTGCACAATGCAACAGTGAAAGTGAAAGTGAAGGTGAAGTTGCGTTTTTCAGCGCCAAGCGCTGGGATCACAGAAATATAGGAGACCTAATCGAGTCCTTTTTTTCAGTAATTTATTTTGAGTGGGCATGAAGTATTTCTAGCTACTTAAAGCTAATTTAAACCCACTGTGCATGCCGCATCCAGGCACGGGGCCCCTAGTTTAACGTCCCTTCCGAAGGACGGCGAGGTGAGATGCGAAGTCAAGCCTCCGAGGTCACCCATCCGGAGTTTGACCTCACTCGATCGAGCTTAACTTCCGTCTTCTGACGGAAACTGATTAAGCCGCTCGGCCACTCACTTGTCATGACGCTCAAGTGGAGGGGTTCCACTGGGTATCGAACCCACTCCGCCTGACTGTTCTGACTGCAAAGTCAGAGGATTACACCACTGCGCCACAACACAGTTTGTCGTACTGGTTTTAGGGCAACGTTTGCGGCTTTGCTTGTTTTGAATTTCTTATATATCTTATTTTTTCATACCATCAATTAAACATTTACTACAATACATGATACTTATTACACCATCAATTAAAAATTTACGATACAGGATACTTATTACATTACCTACGAAATACTCTACAATACTACGAAGCTGATACCACGAGGAGCAAAATATCATGTCTACCCCGTGGCATGAGGAAGAAAGTAAAAAAAATGCGAAAATTACATAACTACTACTTCAAAAGGAACATTCACAAAAAGAGGACTTGGCGGTTGCTGTTTTTATTTGAATCTGTTTTGAATTACTGGTTGAGAGAATTTCCCAGGTCTGCAATGGCCAATCGCTTTGAATCGTGATGTCAATCAATAGCAACTGTTGCTATTGTGCTACAAAATCTGTCCTTGCTTTCCGTAGCTACTCTTAATAATTTCCTTTGATTAACATGTGACTCAAGGACAATTGCACCTTATATGGGAAACTAGATTGATTACATAAGTTCCTTGTATCCATACGTCAAACTTTGCTCAACAGGGACTCATAATAAAGCAGTGAAGGGATGGTCGTGCTTAGGCCTATCATCAGCTATCAGCTCGCAGAAACGAAATGCAGCAAAAGTTTCGAAATTGATCATGAAACCATGGAGAATCAACTCCAACCGAAACCTCGGGTCGGAAAATCGATAAACATTTTTTTTCAGCCCCCCCTTTTATGACGTTATAACAACCCCCAAAATACTTGAAACCCTAAAATTCGGATGCGCCGCTGCTGTCCATTACCCTTTAAAAGCCCCTCACCTCCCTCGTGATTGCTACTGATTTATTTAAAATAGCGATCAAATGGAGGCCATTTTTGAATGGGAATCAATAGGAATGGTCCCCAAACTGACCAACTATTGCTAATCTTTCCCGCATGCGCAGACGGATAATGTTCAAACCCCCATCAACTGGGGCACATTATGACTTTCAAGGTATACCAACAATCAGTTTTCAATCATTTGTCCCGTTTTCCTGTGACAGCAGCCAAAAGTTGACCGATTTTCTGCCAAGCAGTAAATCCTACGAATGATTAATGAGCCCTTTGTTATCGAATAGCCAATCAAATTGCGAATTTGACCTGCCCGGTACCAGGGTCAGTACTGACGTAGGAAGCTGGCCATAGGAACCAAGTTGCAGAGTACGTAATTAGTGCAAGTTTCACACTGTCGATTGACGCAAATTCTATCAATGATTTTGGGCCTATTCTGAAGGATTTCAAGATCAAGCCTTGTTTATAAAATCACTTGTAACTTGGGAGCGATGCCAACGATGTTGAAAAACCAAATTTTCTATCTAAGTTGGTATGTAAGCTGCACACAGATTGTTTTCGTTTACATAAATCTGATAAATAGTTTGACAGCTACAGGATTTCAAACATGTACCGGGTGTCCCAAAAAAGTATACAGATTTAGTTGACTCCAGGGATGTGAATTTAGCTTTAACCAATACCTAATGAGTCTCAAAATGTTCCTCGATAGCTAACTTGAACATACGTACCTTATTTGTTGGTGTTGGTGCTTTGAGAGCAGACATGTTAATCTTGAAAGCTCAAATTTGCCTCTTCTTGAAAACCAGAGCTTTGGCCTTTTGGCCTAAGCAAATTCTTAAGACACAGCGTATAAATCCATGATAGCCTTGATAAAATTTGAACAATATTGGATATTGTGCTATTCTGTTTTCCAGAAGTCATCCCCCCCCCCAGTCACCATTGGATAGCTTCTTAATTGGTCATAAATTGCAGTTCTTAACTTTGATGTGCTTCAGGAAATTGCTTAGGCCAAAAGGCCAAAGCGCTAGTCTGCAGGTGGACGCAAACGCGAGCTTTCAAGATTGATATTTCCGCTCTCAAAGCACCAATACCAACAAACGAGGTATCTATGTTCAAGTTAACTATCGAGGAACATTTTGAGACTGATTAGGTATTGGTTAAAGCTAAATTCACATCGCTGGAGTCAACTAAATCCGTATACTTTTTTTGGGACACCCGGTATCCATCTCTTTACTCGCCCAATATTTGAAGTTAAGTTGGTCCTTGACACAATTACACCTGAAGATTTTGAAAAGTTGTCATGATTTAAGTCAACAACAGTTTAACTTTGTAAACAAAATTCAAATCAGTACCTGCTTTCGTGTGATAAAATGCTTCATTCCAGGGCCTACTCTTTCGTTGATTCTCACGTCCTTGAAATTGAACAATCTATAATAAACAAGTAAAAACGTGGCGAGTAAAGATAATCAGTTAGGAACATTATTTAAACTATGTTGAATCACGGCGAAAGATTCTCAAAGAAAATGTAAGTAGTATTGACAAAGTTCAGACAAAGGCCAAGGGAATTATTTATTTTCTGAAGAATACGTCAGTAAGTTGTAATAAAAAACACTTGAAATGTCTTTTTAATTATTGATAAACTTCTATGCTTGATATTAACACGAATTTTTATGTAATTTGTTGAAAATACCAGTTGTGTCAAAAGAAGCTGGCATGAAACGTTTGAAAAGTTGCCATTATTCGATTTTTATACTTTTCATTAAAATTTATATTGTTCTGTTTTGTCAATGGTCAAATTACCGATTTGATAAGATTTTTGTTCCAATCATCGATAAAGGGGTTGCATTTGGTGTTCCAAAAAGTACAAACTTAAAAATGGGTCAAAATTCGATTATCATACCTTTCATTAAAATTCTTTTTGTTCTGTTTTATCAATGGTCTTATCACCATAAAATGTCCAATAAAAAAAAAATATATATATATAGCGGGTGACCCAGAAAAAAGTGACCGAACGCAATCAGTTACAGAAAATTAAGTAAGTGGCCGATTGAGATGCTTCAAACGTTGTTCTGTCGCTAAAAGACTACAATCTCTTGCAAAAGTGTTGGACCCCTACGAAAATCTACGTTTTTCGCAAATATTGTCCCCCCTCCCCCCATTTCAATGTTGCTTGCATTGGTGAATCATTCTTTTGGTGGATCTGCATGAAAAACACCTCTTTGCCAGGCAATCAACATTGAAACGGGGGGAGGGGGGACAAAAATTCGAATTTTTCAATAGGGGTCCAACACTTTTGTAAGAGATTGTAGCCTATGCTATAAGTATTTTTCGCAATTTTTTT
>REGL01000061.1:296167-307048 GCA_004194395.1 Aurelia aurita complex sp. Pacific
AAAAATACTCATAATGTAGGTTGGTCTTTTAGCGACAGAACAACGTTTGAAATATTTCAATCTGCCACTTACTTTTTTTTCTATAACAGATTGCGTTGGGTCACTTTTTTCTGGGTCACCCGGTATATATCTACATTACTGTGCACCATTCGCAACGGGAGAGAACTCAGGGTTATCTTGCTCCCGTTGCCGTTGCGAAGGGTACTAACAATTCAACAATAATATTTAATATTTACAAACACAATGACAAAAGACAACAACGTTACAGCAAGCACAAATCAACTAAAATAAGGGGGGGGGGTTGGGGTGCTGCAGTTTCAATACATGTATCAATGTTGTCTCTTGGTCGATTCAATGAATGAAATGGTTGCTTCGAGGATTTTTCGCAGACGCCAATACACTATTTTGGGACACCCGTTGGTTCTCTTGAAATTCGGCAGGAAAATCCACAAAGAAGCAAGTTTGGTGAAATCCCCCGCTAACTAATATCTTCCACGATGAATTACTAAGCTTGTTGAAGGAAGAAAATCCATCATCAATATATAATGAAGGTGGTAAATCGCTTTCGAGATCTTCTACTTTCGTATCGGTGGCAGTAATCGTTCCTGTGAAGAACAATCACACTCGAATTAAACCAGTATAAAACAGCCAGGTCTCAGCAGCTATAATCATGGGCTGTGGGAAGATACAAATGTTGGCCTGAACTCACTAATCAACATACATACCTTCAGTTCTTTGTTGGCATTAAAGCATTCTTTGAAGAGCCATTATCACCCAGGGTCCTTTGCAAGCACGCTATAAATTCTTACTGTGTGAAAATCAGATTTGGCCTGAACGGTAATTACCGTGAAAGCTCTATTAAGCCCCCGGGGGATTTATTTAATTTCGGACACTCCAGAGGGGGGGGGCTTAAAAGAGAAGGGTCTTATTAGAAAGGGGGGCCTATTCATAGAATTAAATGAAAAGGATATATATATAATAACTGTTTAGTTCTTTTACACAATATTTTGCGGATTCAGCATACAATTTTACGAGTCAAATACATAAATTCGGCACAGTTTTATCTCAAATAACATCAAAATTAACATGCAAACTTATTTAGCTCAATAAATGGAAAAGCTTCGGTAACCTCTGGAATTTGATATAAATGGGGGGGGGGCTTGATAGAGAGGAGGGGTTATCTAAAATTTGGCTAAGATGGAAGGGGCTTATCACAGAGGGGGTCTTAATAGAGGGGGGCTTAATAGAGCTTTTACAGTATAGATACACAGTGCAGCAGTTGAGTTGATCGAACTGTTCAACTGAAACTTTTCCATTAATTCAACTACTGCAGTGTGGATCCATGGTTTCTGCTTAGGCCAAATTTGATTTTCAGCCCACAAAAACAATGACAGATTTTGTAAGACAATAGCATGAGTTGCTTTTGTTGACACCTGAATTCAAAGCGATTAGCGATTGCAGTCAAAGGAAATTCCCTAAACCAGTAATTCAAAACAAAAAAAGCCGCAAAAGTTTCTCTGAAACCCAGGTAGCTAGCTCGCTCGTTGTTATTCCAGAAATTGCTTTTAAGAGCAAAACATGAGCATTTATCGCAAAAAGGAAGGTATATCTACACATCTACCACGGGCATTTTATTTCTTTGGTTCAGAAGCTGAAAAGTAAATGCTTTAATCACACCCAAGAAATAAGAGATTTGAATCGCTTCCCAATCGGCTCTTGAACCAAACAAATTAAATGCCCAAGGTAGATGTGCAGATATATCCTTCTTTCGATATATGCTCATGTTTGCTCTTAAAAGCAATTTCTGGAATGCACAAGGAGCGAGCTAGCTACCTGGGTTTCAGAGAATCTTTTGCGGCTTTGCTTGTTTTGAATTACTGGTTGAGAGCATTTCCATTGTCTGCGATTGTTAATCGCTTTGAATTGCCGGTGTCAATCAAAAGCAACTCAAGCTATTGTCTTACAAAATCTGTCCTTGTTGCCCGCAAATGACCCTGTGTAACAATGGCTTTTAAAACCATGGTTATCATTCTTGTGTGTTAACCTGCTCTCGTATCCAAACTGTCAAAGCACAGCTAGCCAGCTTCCAGTCACCATTACTCTAGCCATAATTCGTATTCCATTCTTCAGCTTCGTTTACTTGATCTAGTTAAAGGCAGTTTGTCACACATCTGATTGGCTGCAATAAAGTCAGAGCTCAACACAAGGGATGTCTTTGTGAATCTGTGCACTTTAAACAAAGGAGGGCTGATCGTAAGCACTTTCTACGGCCGTAGAAAGTCAGTAGGATTAGCAGACATTCACTTCTCCTATTCTTTGTATTGTCATTATCACCCAATTAGATGCATGACAGTCTGTCTTTAAGTAGTGGTGTGGCGCAGTGCTGTAATCCTTGCAGGTGTTGTAACGCAATGGTGCGACCCTCCGACTTTGCAGCCAGAACAGTCTGGCGCACAGGATTCGATCCCAGGTGTAGAGCCCCATCACTTGAGTGCCATGACAAAGGGACGCGGACTCGATTAGATGTTCTTTATTTCTGCGATCCCAGCGCTTGGCTCTGCAACTTCAGCTTTACCATCCGTAGTTGTATCTTTCTATGATGGTCACGGGGTAGACACACAGCCCTTCGATCCATATGGTATCGTTCTGGTAGTGTCGCAAAGAAATGTTGTAAGTAGGGTAACTAGGAATAAGTATTTTAACTTTTATTGGAATACAAATACAGTTCTAATCCTTGATAGACACGAGCGTCAGAAAATTTGTCGGCATTTGGGCGGTGGGGCTGGCTGGGTGGGTGGCTGCATGGGCTTTGGGAGGCAAGCACGGAGGCTGGGTTTGGCCTCCTTGTTTGCCCGAGGCCCAGGTGCCTGCCAGTTTCCACTTTTCCGGCGACTGGTGCGGGTGGCTGCTTGGGTTGCCTGTCAGGCTCTCTTCAACTAGGGATTGTGCCTGCCTCTAGCATAACCTTGTCTGTCTGTTTGTGTGTGTGTGTGTGTGCCGTACTGTAGGGCGGTTTGTGTTTAGTTAATTAGCTCTAATTTATATTGAAAATCATGAGAACTAACTGACAATACGTACTTTCCCGCTACAGATTCCACGTAGTTCGTAAATCTTGTCGGTTTTTCACGGTGTTCATTGGATGGGGGGGGGGGATGTAGTCTGAAAAACCAAGCAAGAGTTCTGATCGTTTCAATGGAACAATTTCCTTCAGTATCTAGCCGTATAGTTTCATTTAGAAAAGAACGCTATACTTTGATGCAGGCTCTTACCATAATGAAAAATTCAATTTTTACTACTATGAATACAAAAGTCTGAAGCCCATGGTGGCATCGCATAATACTCAAATTCCAATCTGCACACTACTAATTATTAAAGAGTCATTGTCGCCCAGGGCCCTTTGCGGGCATGCTGAATTTCAGAGAATAGGTTCCAAATCTTTAACTCTGCGTAAAAAGGTGGGTGTAAAATTCTATGACCTATTTCTTCTGATTGAATGGCTTGAAAGAAAGTTTTGATACTTATCTATAATTCTACCGTTGGACTTTTTAGAAGCTTTGAATATTTTTCGAAATTACAGCGTATCTTACATTTCAACTCATTTGAGGATGTGACGTCATCAAATTTCTAAATCATAAACCAAAAGTGTGACAGACTTTTGCTTGATACCATATTGTAGACATCCATAAACTATGGTTTTCTTCGACGTTATTTCATGTTGCGTCAAACAGTTTAGAAATTACGATGATTTTAAGTTTTTTGAAAATTTTTGTTTAATTCTTCAAAAAGAAGAAAAACACTCCAACGGCAGAATTATAGAGAAATAGCTAAAGTTTCTTTGAAGTCATTCAGTTCAAAGAAATAGGTCATTGAATTTTACACTAGCCTTTTTAAAGATTTGGAACCTATGCTGAATTTCAGAATGTCTGAAAATCAAATTTGGTCTAAGTGGAAACCACGGATCCACACTGCAGTAGTTGAACTGGTAGAAAGTTTTATTTCAGTTGCACTGATCTGTCAGTTCAACTACAGTAAGTCCCCGCATACCGGGTGCGCCAAAATAAACTATGCACGTATGGCAGGCCACAATAAATGATACACTGGACCGATTTCGAGGATTTATGACTTAATCTGTAGCAGAAAGCCTGAATTAGATACTGGGATCTTTTGCAAATTTTTTTATTTTCAGTTCTTAGAGCTAGAAGCGAGTTTCCTAAAATTTTAGTTTTCGAAAACACTGAAAACGATCAAAAAATATCGATCAAGTTTTCTTAATAATTGACATGTGTGGACAAAGAGAGAAATTTTTCGTGGTGATTTGCGATTTAAAAATCGACCAATCGCAATCTGCTATCCGAGAGTTCGTACTAAACCCCCAAATCCCCCTGAAAACGTTTTCTCTTTGTTCATTCATGTTGAATCTTTTAAAATTTGATCGACGTTTTTTGATCGTTTTCAATGTTTTCCAAAGCGAACTGTTTTGGAAAGTCGCTTCTAGCTCTAAAAACTGAAAACAGAAAAATTTGCAAAAAGTCCTAGAATCTAATTCAGGCTTTCTGCTAAAGATTAAGTCATAAATCTTCAAAATCGGTCCAGTGTACGATTTATTGTGGCCTGCCAAACGTGCATAGTTTATTTTGGCGCACCCGGTATAAGAAACTCAAATGTTCAAATCAGGCTGTCTGGTCTTTTATATGAAGAAAATATGTCAAATGAGGCTGGCAGATTTCTGACACGTCCATTAAGAAACTTTCTTTCACGTGATGCTTTCTTCTCAAAAAAGCNTTGGAAAGTCGCTTCTAGCTCTAAAAACTGAAAACAGAAAAATTTGCAAAAAGTCCTAGAATCTAATTCAGGCTTTCTGCTAAAGATTAAGTCATAAATCTTCAAAATCGGTCCAGTGTACGATTTATTGTGGCCTGCCAAACGTGCATAGTTTATTTTGGCGCACCCGGTATAAGAAACTCAAATGTTCAAATCAGGCTGTCTGGTCTTTTATATGAAGAAAATATGTCAAATGAGGCTGGCAGATTTCTGACACGTCCATTAAGAAACTTTCTTTCACGTGATGCTTTCTTCTCAAAAAAGCAATATTTGAATGCAAGGATGCTGCTGCATAGTAAACAAGGATGCTCCAAGAAATGATTATGGATGAAGCAAATATGAAATACTGTATATCTAGACGTTGAACATATTTCACAAATTTTTGTACTGAAGCTACACAGAAAAACGGCAGCGTGGTTGAGTATTTTTTCAACTTTGCTTCATTAGATTATAAGAAACTGCACAAAATCAGGCTGCCTGGTTTCTTACAAAGGAAAAAATATTCTCTATACTGGCAGACTGCAGTTTCTTATATGTCCGTTTCTCATATGCGGGGACTGTATCACTGTAGATTTATAGTTTCTATTTAGGCCAAATTTGATTTTATGATAGTCTGAACTTGTAGCGTGCTTGCAAAGGACCCTGGTTGACAATGGCCCTTTAAAAAGAATTAAAAAGTCCCTAAGTTAGGTCATTCGTCACCTGTCATCTACGCATTCTGTAACTGCGATCATGTGATCAATGCCACATGAAAATTTGATAACCTTGCCAGGGAGCTTTACCTACAAAAGAAAACAGTCTTTCACTTTGTCAAACGTTTCACCATGGGTTGTTAGACACCGCAGTTGTATTTTAGGATGTATACAACTGCGGAGGAAAATACTTTTCTGCGGAGGAGGTATGTACTAGCTCCTCCGTACCAGTAAATAACATTTTCCTCCGCAAAAGAGAAAAGCTGCGGCAATCAACCACAACTGCGGCGTCTAACCACCCGTGGTTTCAAAGAATAAGATATTAAGCAAAATTATGGAAAACTGGTATTAAAAACTTTTACACGGGGCAGCTCGAGTACTTGCCCGGCCGAATATTACGTCGTTTAGCAGTGCCGTGCGAATATTTGGTCAGTATGGCTTCGCGTTCACACGAGGCCGACCATCTTTTATGGGCATGCGCATTAGCAATGAACCGATATACTGACTGGGATTTTGCGCCAGTTTCTCTGGCGACCATATTTCATTGGCCTCCTATTCAAAGCATTCCATCCTCGATGTGGTACCGTGCAAATTTTTGTTCGGCTGAGAGCGTTTACACGAGGCCGCCTACGAATTTGACCGGCTCAGTTCGCAAGAAGGCCACTTCCCTAGGTGACCAAGTGAAGGTCGGCTAAGCGTCTAAATATTCGGCCGGTTAGGCAGGTCTCGTGTAAACGGGAAGGCTTAGTGGCCAAATATTTGCCCGGCCAAACATTCGGCCGGCCTCGTGTAAACGCAGTACTTTTTACGCTGCCAACAAACCACCCTACGAAAACACTGCAAGGACGATACCAAGGGAACAATGGACTATGACTACCTCGTGACCATCACATGGAAAGAAACAAAACTTACTTGGTGTATCAGGACATATGTACCACCCGCACGCAGAGTCGCACCCAAAGAGCCACCCAACCGATTCGCAAAATTTGGTATCATGCGTCAAAGAAGCTTTGACAAAATAAATTCCACGCCTCAGTCAAGCAATTGAAGTTATGTAAACTACTGAACTGGCCCTGTACACGAGGCTGAAAGTTGAGGATAGAAAATTAGCCTAATTGAGTCTTTAGAATGATTATCAAAAGTCTGCCGAAAAATGGCACATGCAGCTGCTCCATATGTTGCCTCGCCCATGGTTGACAATCTGTACTCAGCACGGTGCCACAAAATGCATAAAAATGGCACATGCAGCTGCTCCATATGTTGCCTCGCCCATGGCTGACAATCTGTAGTCAGCAGGGTGTCACACAGGCCGACATTCTTAGTCCAGATAAAAAGCCTTATGGCAAGACCGCTTGTTTTGAACAGCAATTTTCAGAGCAATTATATAACTGCTGTTATGAAGGAGAGCATTTCCTTGAATCTCTGAACAAGATAGTGTAAATGCGTCGAATCTCGCAAAACTTTAAACTTAATCGTGTGCAATGTTCTTGCATTTTTCTTTCAAATGAACTGCTTGAAGGAAACTACACGTAAGTTGCTATAATTCCGGAGAGTGTTTTGATATCATTATATCATTGTTATTGCTGCTTAGCGCATGCGCGTAGCAGACATTTAGACGGGTTGATTGAAATTCCTGTGTCGATCGCTATGTATGTATGTTTTGCTGACTGCCCACCATAGAAATAGAAATGCCGCCAAGGATGCAAGGAGTTGGCTTACGTTCATTGTGAGAAGAAGGGGATTTTCACTGACTCTGGTACGTATCAAATCATTTTTAAAAATCGCATTTCATAGTAAATATGAGAGGATTTCTTTTTATCCTCTCTGCTGTGTTGACAATTTATTGTTTTGCAGCGGATAGGTTCCAGAAGTGGGAGGAAGATTTCATCAACGAAGGCCTAAGCGTTTCTTACACTTTCACAAATAAACAGCAATGACCTGCCCTTTGTGGCAACAAATGAAACGTATAAACCCATTGTGGTATTGCCACTTGTAGCAACAAAAGCAAATATATCAGAAATGCCCACTGAGGCACCCAACAACAGTGTCTTTCCCATTGTGGAAAGAAGAAGTGAATCACCCATGTGGTGATAAACAGTGAATTGCCTATATTGTGGCAACAAAAGCTACTACTTCAAAACCGTGCAAAACCAACTGAAAAAAACAGCAAATTAAACGAATCTGATCATTCAGGATGCTCAATTACTTTTGGAAATATTTGTCAAAGCTCTTTCTTTAGTAATACACAAGATGATAATGATTCACCATTCATTCCTTTGCATACAGCACCTGAAAATGTTTTCACAGATAACAACCATGCAATTTTCATATTAGATGGGTACATGGTATCTATTATTCACAATCCTAACTCGGGGTTTTATGTATTTGATTAGAATAGGTAAGAATTCATCTTTTAGTAGAGTATTGTTGCACTTTAGAATAGTAGTTTTCTTTTTGCTTTGAAAACTGCAAACATCTGGCGCATAAATGTGCCATGAATTGTTGCAGAACAGAAGAGATAATTTCCCATTGCATAGAAAATCATAAGAGAGGATTGCAAACAAGATAATTGAAAGGATCTTTCAACCATGATTCTTTGCCCCTGGAAGAGTTTTGATTGGCTTCTTGATTAACTTTTCCCCTCCTTTAGCTCAAATTTTTTTGTCAGTATATTTTTGTTATCTATTTAGGTACCTAAATCAGCCTTTTCAACCAGCATACCTTGCATGTGCCATCTTTTTATTGGTGGTCATTTTTATGGACTGTAAAAATGGCAACAACGAAAAGACCACAAATGGTGTATTCACAAACCATGCTCGTTGCAAAGGCCCCTTTAATGTTGCCATATGACTATGCACATATATATCTCATACACAAAAGCTTAATATCTCATGTACATTTTGTTGCAGAAATGAAAGGTAACTTATTAATTTGTGACAGCTCATGTAAAGATTAACACAGCATTGGATTAGCAACATATTAACAGTGCATATTCCGGTAACTGTTTGCACAGCATTGGATCAGTATTTGCTTCTTTAACCATTGACATCCAAAGACCAAAACAGCATAAATTGCTAGCTGCACATTCTTACAAAGACCAAAAAGCATTGGATCAGCATTGCTTCTGCGACCATTCTTCGCACCTTGTGACCTTTTAACTTTGATACAAACTGTTACCAGATGTACTTTTGAAGAATTGTTATGGCCAACTGTTGTGCATCATATACCCTCAAGACTTGTTTTCATTTGAGGCATAATACAAAACCTGTTATTTGACACAGGATTGAAAAGGGGACACTTTGTGTATTGCCATCATGTATCAAGTTGTTTGAATATTATTGAAGAGGCTGATTAATGCAGATGGAAGCAGATAATTGACATTTTGAGCTAATTACAAAGGAATGATCATAAAAGCTACTGTATTACTTCTAATGCATCAAAACTATTTTTACTTCAAAATGCCAGTGTTGATCTGTGGCCAAATGAGAACATCATAAATACTATTTGAGGTACCACCTGGGGAAAAGATAGCCTTGCAGTCCAAGGAAGTACAAAATGAACTGACATTGATTAACCAAGTCTTAAATTTACAATTGAAGACTGAATTGAGATTAATATCACATGACGTTTTAACTAGTATTATAGTCGTGTAATGCAGTCTTGAAATTTACATACAGTTCTCATAGTTTTTTAATTGTTCTACCTCAAAAAGCTGCAATTTACCTTGGTTTCAAACAGATGCTCCAAAACATCCACTCTGACATTTATTCTTTTAACAATCTGCGGACTGTTATTTTGACTAGCGCTATTAGCATCATCGTAGGGGGAGATAAAATTTGGGGGGCTGCCCGATAAAAAATCCATTGTTTCAGGAAATTTTGCCCGACTTAAGGCGCATTTCTGCCCGATTATGGCTGATTTTTGCAAAATTTTCCGACGTTGGGGGCTACAGCCCCCCAGCCCCCTTGTCACCTACGCCTATGGCTATGAGCAGCACTTACTTAACTGCGTTAACAGCTAGTTTTTACGTTTTATGAAAGAATGTACGTTTTATGAAAGACTGGAATTTACTGACTGCAAGCGTTGCAGGCGCATTGATTTTCAAGCTGTGCAAATATTTGTAAATTTCAAGTGCCAACAGCCTCATAAAATAAATGTAGATTGCGTAGTAGATTCGGATTTGGCTAGAAGGTCTGGAGTTAAATTCCATATTTTGTCCACAACTTCTCCCACTGCAACTCTTGATCAGCATCGCGGAGAAGATTCCCTCGTATCCAGGGAGATATCCGCCATCTTCCAGAAAAGTAGCGCGCCGTCCCAGACCTTTGAAAAGGTCTATTACGATGAGAGATATAATCTGAGAGTGCTAAACTTAAGACCATTTCGTCAATTTTTTTCCAGGCTTGCTAAAAACCAGATAAGGGGACAGTGACAAAATGACTTCGATCACAAATGCACCAATCTATTTGGGACATCTGGTACATTAGACGAGAGTAAATCTTACTTGTTTAGGCTCATATTGGTCCTCTGTATCCCCATGTCCAAGACGACCATGATTTCCGCGACCCCAAGTGAGCAATACTCCGCTATCTGGAAGAGACAAACAGTAACTTCAAAATACAATTCTACAGAGTGACCCAAAAAAGTCAACGCTTTTGCACAGTGGGGCAAGATTATGACATAGGCTGAAAAATCACATTTCTCCATTTAATTCCAAAGCCCTCTAATTTGAAAGAGTAATAGTTGCTGACCAAGAAAACATATAACTTAGCTTCATATCTTTAAAGAAAATTTTTTGGCAATTTTTCATTTGAGGTGCTCCAAAAAGACTTGGAAAGGACACATTTTTGTTGTACATACATATTGAAAACAGCTATCTTCAATCGCCTATGAAGTGAAATCCTTTGGACCAATTTCGATGAAATTTAAAACGAAGATTCCACCACATTCCTTTCAGTACTGTTCAAGGTTTCCACTTTCTACTCCACTTCAATCTCTGTGAAACTAATTTTTGTTGTGGCGTACTAAATTTTGACAAAAATTTTGAACTTAAGTATGATTTACTTTACAAATAGTTGAATATATAGCTATTAGACAGAGTTTGACATTAGGTTTATAGCTTAAAGTGACCAGGAGATGTTAATAGTGAAGTGAGAGAAATCTGTATTTGTGGGAATTTGCGGAATTTTTTTAATCTAAATTTTTGTGTGGGGGACTTCACAGATATTGACAGTTTTTATCCATCGTACGAATCTACAAAGGCTTGGATTGTTGAATTTTGCAAAACCCAGAAGGTGTGAACGGCAGTTGGAAAGGATTTTCTTCCAAGATAATTGATCACATTGGGAGAGGAATCTGCTGGGTTGTG
>REGL01000061.1:357099-369957 GCA_004194395.1 Aurelia aurita complex sp. Pacific
TTTTTTAGACAAATAAGCCCATCCAAGTGAGGGGCGTATCATTCTCTAAAAATCCCGTAAACCTTTGACCAAAATCTTTTTGTGTTCAAGAAAAATCCGTAAAAAACATCCCCGAAAATCCTATTATTTAAAAAAGATCTCTTACGCTTTTTTGGAAATGTGATGCACCCCTCAAATCCAAGCGTATTTATTTTTGGAGCAAGACATCTCAAAATTCTCAAAGGCTATTCTCTTTGATGCAAAGGCTGGAAGGGTTTAAAACTTGTATGTTTATATGCGGTCTAGAGCTTTATAAGTTCTTTATGACGACAAAGTGCAAACCTTTTAGGACACTGCGTCTGATCATGATCGTGGAAATCACAGTAGATGAGATAATGTGTCAAAAATGAAATTATGAATTTTGTATTGATTTTAGAAACTTTTGTATTGAGTGCTTGAATGATAGAGAAGATTTGCTTTGAGTACTGAAATGCTGTCGACTTTTTTTGCTTCCAACAATTCTTAATTGGGACATCTTTTGGGCTCTTTCGGGATAAATATCCCAAAATGTATATGTAAGAAATACAAATTTCGACAAAGTCTTGGTAAAAATGCATGAGAAGTGCATCAGAAATACAATAGAAATGAGAGGGAGAAACGCATCGTCAAAAATAGTTTTGCCTCAATTTAGACTCATTATATGAGTCTCAGCATCGCTTATTGAATTGGATGGTTATCGCTTGTATGAGCGAAAATAAAAGATCAGATTAACAATTTTGAACGAATGCAAGGAATCACACCGTACACAAGTCTACCTCAATTTGAGGTTTTGTCATCGCTTTTAAAGACGTTCTAATAAATTTCGATGGGATTGAATAGTTTTAATTCCATACTCATTTGAAATGCGTTAAAATTAGAGTTTAGAAGATTGTTTGCTCCAATTCTAACGCGTTTTTTCGCTAATGTGAACCAAGCTGCATTGAACAAGAATTTAGAAAAGCGATAATGTATACTGGAGTGAAATGGGTAAGCCCGAGATAAAATGGGTACAACAAAAAATGTGAATGAATCTTAAAGAAACCATCAGATACACATTTTCTCTAACTACATCTGTTAGAACTGCCCTCCCTGAGGTATTGAACGTTGACTGAACAAGCCATAATCTACCATTTTTCAGCAATCACCATACACGTTTTTTTATAAGAAACTAAGAATTTGGGCCAGCACTGGAAGTTTCTTAAAATTATCAGATTTTGAGTACTCAGAGTTTCTTACGAGTTTCTTAGAGGTTCCATAGCAATCTTCATGTTCACTACCTGTGCCCTCGTGAACATTTCAAAACAGGGTTTTTTTAACCATTTTCCATGTTTAGACATTACTCAAGTACCTTACGGGTAATATGATACAGGAAACAAGTGAAAATAGATCAAAATATGTGAAGGATTTTCTTTATCAAAATAAACAGTTTCTTAGCTTATATTTTCCCAGTACTGGAGTTTCTTAATTTCTTAGCGATCTGAGAGTTGGAGTTTCTTATGGGCAGTTTCTTATAGAAAAAGATACGTGTAACCAATTTTACACCTGCAAACTTGAAACTCTACTAAACTGGAGTTTCCACTGGTCATTATTTGAAATGAGCCTCAGAATGATGGTCCTGATATCAACATATTCAAAGGGAATTGATGTAGCTACATCGACCAGCTGCTATAAATAGGCCAAAGAAACGCCTATGAACCCATTGTCCCTTTAGCTAAACAATGAAAGGGCACGTGTCAAAGTTACAAATACAATAGATTATATTTTTAACTTGGCCCGAGCCAGCTTTTAACAATGTCGATTCCCTTTAATAAGCTGTATTTTCCAACCAATGTTTCGAGTTTAGGAAATATGTTAGCCCAGTTCTAACGCAGTTTTACTCAAATGTGAACAAACAATCGCGGACAATTCATGAGACACTTTGCTTTTTGGAGAAAATTTCGAGTTAGGATCCCCCCGCCCTTTATTGCAATGTTGGAGGCTGATGAAATATCATAGATGAGTTGACAAGTATGTGTTCTTCAAGCAACCAACATTGCAAAGGGGGGAGGGGGGTCATCAGCAGTGCAAGGTAGTAGTTTACATGCACGGAAGACCTCTTTTAACACAAAACTCATCTGTTCCAGCGAGTTTGTCCGCGATTGATGCTTCTATGTGACCCAACATGAAAATCCATTAGGACAAACTGGGCGTGGAGCCTTGAGCAAATGACACAAAAATTAAGACATNGCTACATCGACCAGCTGCTATAAATAGGCCAAAGAAACGCCTATGAACCCATTGTCCCTTTAGCTAAACAATGAAAGGGCACGTGTCAAAGTTACAAATACAATAGATTATATTTTTAACTTGGCCCGAGCCAGCTTTTAACAATGTCGATTCCCTTTAATAAGCTGTATTTTCCAACCAATGTTTCGAGTTTAGGAAATATGTTAGCCCAGTTCTAACGCAGTTTTACTCAAATGTGAACAAACAATCGCGGACAATTCATGAGACACTTTGCTTTTTGGAGAAAATTTCGAGTTAGGATCCCCCCGCCCTTTATTGCAATGTTGGAGGCTGATGAAATATCATAGATGAGTTGACAAGTATGTGTTCTTCAAGCAACCAACATTGCAAAGGGGGGAGGGGGGTCATCAGCAGTGCAAGGTAGTAGTTTACATGCACGGAAGACCTCTTTTAACACAAAACTCATCTGTTCCAGCGAGTTTGTCCGCGATTGATGCTTCTATGTGACCCAACATGAAAATCCATTAGGACAAACTGGGCGTGGAGCCTTGAGCAAATGACACAAAAATTAAGACATTTAGATTGGTTTCAAAGTCTTAACAGCGATTTAGTAAATTACTGACCTGCCTTATGGCCCAAAGGCCTTACAGCTTAAAGAAGTCTCTTTTCTAAAGATGTAGACCATTAAAGCCCCGAGGAAGTTTAGTAGATTTTCAATGACATCTTTGTGTTAACGATTGCTCCAGGCAAATTTGTAGCAAAGTAGAAGAGGAGATTGTTCTTTGGTTTTTAGACAGTCACACCTAAATTGATAAGAAGACCGACCTTGGATGTTTTTCGTTTGAGCTGAACAGTGGTAAGGTTGTTTCAGGTTTGTTAAACGAAAGTCTGCCTCAATTAGACGTCACTTGGGGCTTAATCGCGGACCACTGCAATCTCCTATGCTTAACTTCAACAAATTTGGCATCAATCGATAGATGAAAAAATGCAAAATTCTAAAATTCTGAAAAGCTAAAAGAAAACCTTAAATTGGATTTTCTACGATTCCTTAAATTGTGTCAACATCTTCCATATTGAAGTTAAATAAAATTCATTTTGCAGGCCAATAGAAATACTGATCATTGATATGCCGATATTTGTATCACCATGAATAACTCGCTGTTACACTGCTTACAAATTAAAGAAAAGAAATTGGAGAATTTACCCTTCTTTGTGACTTCAAAACTTGTCCAGTTTTTGCCAAGCCAGAGGGGAATGTTCTCGGCATGGCGTACTTGCTCTTTGCATTGTAGAGTAACGGAAGAAAGCGTCGAAACTATGTTTGCCTCAGTATGTGAGACTATGAGAGATATTCATGAAGCATTTGGATGATGGACTGACAAAATTTTGATGACATTTGTAAGCGAAACAACTCACAAATGCGTGGTTGATACCAAGGCCTGTCCTGTCTGTCTGTCGCAAATTAGATGTCATGTGAGATTTGCGACAACGCAAAATTAATCCTACAAAACACATCAATTGTTTTTATTCGCAGGCATTTTCACGTGACATCTAAGTTGAGACAGACTTTTTGTTACAAAGTTGCATATTCACCCTACCAAAACCATATCGAGGTGTGTGATTCTAGAATAGTTCCCATTTATGTCTTACCTTTGAAGGCCATCACGAAATATAATTATAACGTCAGTGAATAGATAAACAGAATTTTCTCACCAGCTCTGCTACTTGTGCTGTGCGCCTCATGCTCAGATCATATGGATAACTACATCTTTGTTTCTGCTGCAACTATGGCCTGCAACCGTAGCATGCTAGAAAGAAAGTGCTTCGACGTTTCGACGGCAAGTATAATTGCAAGGTCATATAGGCATGTATCACAATATCTGCAGTCCGTAGGCCTTCTCAACTTGCCGTCGCAGTCATTCTGCCAAAACTTGAGACAAATTTGCAAAAATGTCGTGTGTCGTATGCATGCACAACTATAATCGAGCAACTTCGGCAGATAGTTAAAGAAATGAATCTCTGGAGATTTTAGACTCGTTGAACAGTGGGTCTTCAGGGGGCCTTAATCTAAAATGAAGCAATTAGGAGAAAAGGGCAAATTTTGCAAAACAAAAGATTCAGGTTGTCGAAAATACAAAGCGATGTGGCTTTCTGAAGAATAAATTTCACACCGAGGGTTCTCAGTCAGATAAAAATAAACAGAGAAAACAAAACATTGTGGTCGGCTGTATCGAAGGTGTGAAATCTATTCTTGATGCTGTTAAATCGCTTTGTCTTAAACAAACAGAGCTGTATCATTTTGTACTGCAAAATTCACCCGTTGTTGCTTTTCCGTTTTGCTGAACAGCGCAGCGAGTTGCTGTTTTGCGAACATCGTGCGTCATCTGAGACCACGTTTACACTGTAACAACGGTAAACAAGGGCAGATTTTGTAAGACAATAGCATGAGTTGCTTTTGTTGAACCTGAATTCCAAGCGATTTGCGATCGCAGACAAAGGAAATTCCCTCAACCAGTAATTCAAAACAAACAAGGCCGCAAAAGTTTCTCTAAAACCCAGGTAGCTAAGGCGCTCGTTGTGCATTCAAGAAATTGTTTTTAAGAGAAAACTTGAGCAAATATCGAAAGAAGAAGGATATGTCTACACATTTACCTCGGGCATTTTATTTATTTGGTTCAGAAGCTGAGCAGTAAGTATTTTAATAACACCCAAAAATAAGAGAATTCAATCGCCTTTTGAACCAGATAAATTAAATGCCCGTGGCAGATGTGTAGATATATTCTTCTTCTTTCGATATATGCTCGTGTTTGCTCTTAAAATAAATTTCGATGATCGCCGCGATGCGTGACGAAAAGTAATTGTCGAAGGCCTCTTATCGCAACAACAATGTTATGCTCCTGCGCAACAACGTATTTCCGCTGCAGTGATCATATAGTGTAAAAATGGAATGGCGCGAAAGCATTGGGACGAGTGAAGTCAGTCGAGAGCCAAACGGCAGTAAACAAAAATAGTATATAGACAATCATTGCATAAAAATATAGTTTATTCTTTCATATTCACAAAACTTACAATTGGTTCATGTACGCTTCCTCGAAAGGTAGCGAATAAAATAGTTCTCAGACCATAAATATAATTTCAAATACTCCAGAAACGTAAGTTGTCTTTCAAAACCCTGGTAAAGGTTGCTTACTGTTATTGTTATGTCAAATACCCAAATTTTTTTTATTAACAATGTTTGAAATCCAGCAGTTACCTTCAGAGAATCATTGCTCTACTGATTGAGTTCGACAATTAATTCGATATCTCAACATTTTATCAAGATTTCTTCAAATTTCTTAAACAAGGTCTCGTGGCAAAGACCATATTTCGAAGCATATTGTGGCATTACGAGACATGGTTCATAAGTTGTAGGTAGAATATATGATTTAGGAAGCTCATTCATCACCTTATCCAGCGCTTTTGTTTATGTGGAAATCCAGCGATTTTTGAAGCTTTATGGCGAAACACATGGGTGAATGTTAGGTTTGTCATCAATAGACAGATGACAAAATCAAATTAGTTGTAAAGTTCTTTTCTGACTTATCTGGCAGGAGTTACATTGATTTTATCAATTTCTAGTCAGGGGGTTCTGCCCATGTACAGGGGCACAGGAGCATTCACAAATAATCCTTTATAAGAACTCTCCGTTGTGCAGATTTTATCTAACTTCCATAAGAACGTTTTGCAAAATGTTTACAAATTTTCACGATCCCATCAAGGGACTTTACGAGGAAGTTGCAATGTGCTTCATTTATGGTTGCATTTGCTAGTCTTACCACGGAAATGCAGCAGTTTTAGACCACGGAAATGCGGCAGTTTTAGAGTAAAGAATTGCGCCACACATTTTCAGATACAGCAGAAAGTAACCGCTGGACATTACAGTTACAAAAATGTAACTAATTCGAATTCAAAGGATACTAAGTTGGATAATATTGAAACTTTAAATACATTTGCGTATACATTAATTTTCTACTTGTCTACTAAAAATATGTCTCTTTGGTATAAAGTTTACGAAAATGCATTTTTATCTACCTGAAAGAGCTCTCAGAAATAGAGGAATTATCTAGGAAAGAGGGAAGAAAGAGACCATGTTCTGCTGCCTGCGTATGATCCGTTGAGGACTTTTCTCGATGGTTTTACCGAGCCTCGATTTGAAGTACATACCTAGGACAACGGAAAGGCTATATTGTTTTAGAGTAGGGAGAAGTAGGAAAGATGAAAAAGTGGGGAAACGTTACATACCGTAAAAACTCCATTGAGCCCCGGGAGGCTCATTTAATTTCGGCGTCTCCAGAGGGGGCTTAAGAGAGAGGGGGGCATACTAGAGGGGGCGACTTATTCACAAAGTCAAATGACAAGGTTATAAATGATAGCTTTTTAGGGTTCTATCCCATATTTTGAGGAATCAACAGACAATTTTACGAGTCAGATATACAAATTCCACATGGTTTTTATCCCAAACCATATCAAAATCAACCTGCAAATTTGTTCAGCTAAATAAATAGGAAATCTTTGGAAACTTCTGGCATTTGATATAAGTAGGGGCTTAATAGAGTTTTGGCAAAGAAGGGAGGGGCTTATTAGAGAGGGGGCTTAATAGAGAGGGGGCTAAATAGAGCTTTTACGGTATTACACTCTCGTCTAAGTGCCCCGGTACTTTCTATCCTACTGATTTCCTCGGTGGATAAATTAAGCAAAATCTGCCTCCGAACAAGACTTGAGTTTGCCTGTTGCAAAATGCTAATATGCCTCACAAGTGAAACATCGGCTGCAAATGAACCCGGGCACTAGACGGAGGTGTAAATACAGAATATTCCCTTTGGTGAATTGACTGCTCGTCGCCTGTTTTGTCTGTCCCATTCCAGACTTGTTTGAATGACAAGAATTATCTTCAGCAAACTTGAGCTGTGATGAGGGCAATCATACTCTTACTGATTGATTGCATTTGAATTCTCTTCTATTGGGCAGCCATATAATTCAATCCTCATACATGCAGAATTTGACCATCGCAACGGGTTGATACCAATATATCTTGCTTGAATTGGCTGAAAGAACTTATTCCTTACAATCGTTTCTGCATCTTTATTGCCAGTAAATTTCTGAAAAATGAAAAATAAAAAATTTCGAATTTGTTTCCACATCTTTTACAAATTGATTCAAGATGTCGGCATTCTAAGAACAGAGGACTTCTGCAAATGAGAAGTCCTAGAGCTGACTAAGGTGTTTGCATGGAAAATTTTCTGGTCATATAGTACCCTGGGTACCTGAGCCTCATTTTTCTTTCTATTTTTGTTGACTCTGGTGCCCAGGGTAGTCATATGATCAATACAGGAGTGAGTAAAGAGAATAAACACATTTTTTCGCCAAAAATGGTGTCTTTAACACTAGAAAAATTTCCCGATGCAGTAGATTTTCCAGAAACATATGTATCTTTATAAGAAACGTAAAGTTTCTAAATTATAGGACATTTTTACTGCCAAAGGTTATTCTAAAGTCTCTTGAATTTTTACTGACAAAAGGTCTCAAATTTCTAATGCCCAACTGCAGAATCTTGCTAGACGGGCTTAAAAAGTACCTGAAAACAAGTATTAACAGAATTCACATTCAAAACAATGAAAAATATTTATGAATACTTTACAGTGTCAAAACATTTTTGCGTGACCTTGGACAATTAAAGCCACAAATACCAAAAGCTTCTCAGCTTTTTAGCTTTAAATCGTGAATTTTGGCAATAAAGTTCATAAATTCCATGAACTCTACCATGAAATAAACTGCAAAGCAATTTAAGGCAGACCAACAAAACCGTTAGCTTGTTTAAAGACCTGATAACAATCTAACGATCTTTTGGTGGTACAAAATATCAAAAAATAACTTTGAAACCGGACGATAATTACTGAGTGACACAAGAAAATGAAATTGTTGAAAATCACAAAAAGTCGATTATGTTGACGATCTTAAAGATTTCTTTTGGTGCATTTGTGTCAAGGTTCATATCAACTTGAAGGTGACTTGAAGCGAAAATTGTCATTGATACAAATGATTGGCACTGTTAACTGATAAAAGACGCCGTTTATACTTATTTGATATCTTATTCGTTCTCCAGTTATCCACTATTTTGTAGGATTGGCTGATGACGCGATTTTGTTCGCAAAGAGTGAAGAAAGCATACACGTATTATTATATAAGAAGCCGCTTACAAGAGACGGTAGGCTTAATTTTTCGAAAGTTAAGAAACAACCCCACCTGAATTTAAAAAGCTAAGAGACTTTGGTAATTCGCAGTTTTAATTTTCCTATCACACTCAAAAATGCTTTGATACTGTACAGTTATAGCAACTGTTTCGACATTATTTTGAGTGCGAATCATGTCATTTACTTGTTTTAAGATCTTACTAAGTAATTTGGGAACCCTTTAGACAAAAAAATTAACTCTACACTTTTGGCATTAAAAGATATAAGAAACACGTAAGAAACTTTTGGTGGCAAAATGGCTCAAAAATTTAAGAAACTGCCTACCAGCCCCGGACCTTAGTTTCTTATAAAAATACGTGTACAAGATCGCCTATATTTCCAAAGGGACATCTAATCAAAAAATTTTCTGTTACCATGCCTCTCTAAACATCATATCAACTGGTTAAAAATTCATATGCTCTGCTGAATAATTTCTTGCAATGGTAACCTTTTTAAGAAAAGATACAGCCATATTTCCATATGACACCGCCCAGTAACGACCCCGCTGAAACATTGCCCCGCCAAGGTAGAAGAATGACCCGCAAAAAAAATCGTTTCCCCGCTAAGTTTGAGTTTAGACTCTTTCCCCGCCGTGTTTCTGTTGGCTCCCCGTTGAAAATTATACAAGTTTCATCATAGATAACAGCCGAAAATTTCCCTTCCCCGCCATGATATTTCTAATCCCCTTGGAAAATGTTTAATTTCATAATTTCCCCCCTGTATTTTTTATGTCCGGCGGGGTCGTTACTGGGGGGTGTCATATGCTATCCTGGTGTAAGCGAGCGACAATAAAGCTGGTCTAATAAAACGTGCAATACAACCAGAGGTGCAAAGGTACTTACCGTGCTCCTATAGTGTACGGGAATAGTTCCCCAAAATCCATTGTTTTTCTTATACCAAATTTGATATTCAGTCACCCAACTGTTTAGAATCTTTAATCCTTGCGTTGCTATGGATACTATGTTCATCTTGCGCCCTAAGTCAACCTGCAAACAAGGAAAAATCAATGAATTTGGAACTAATTTGAATAGAAAGGTATTTGAAAATATCTGAAGAATACAGCACAATTTTTTCAAGTCGATAATACATTGCATTTTCATATCGGAATGCACGAAAATTAGTTGCTACTCCTCGTGTAAGAATAGAGACACAAAATGTAAAGACTTTTGGCTTGATCGATTCTTTTTTAGTCAGGGAGCTACACAAAAGTATATGTGTAAAGTATTTATGTAAGGCTGCCTGGTTTTAATAGACCTTTCAGCGGTTCTAAACAGAATTGGACGATTTTTATACATTGTGAAGAATTTTCAAATGTAAACAATTAATCGAACACTTCGTGTAAAAATGCACAAAGATATCGCTCGGTCCAAAATCTTCTTTAGAATAGCAAAGAGGCCTACACGTATTTTTTCTTATAAGAAACTGCTTATAAGAAACTCAACTCTCAGATCGCCAAAAAATTAAGAAACTCCAGTACTGGGAAAATATAAGCTAAGAAACTATCCATTTTGATAAAGGAAATCCTCGACATGTTTTTACTTTACTTTCATTTGTTTCCTGTATCATATTACTCGTAAGGTACTTGAGTAATGTCTAAACATTGGAAAGGCTTGAAAAACCTTGCTTTGAAATGTTCACGAGGGCACAGGTAGTGAACATGAAGATTGTTATGGAACCTCTAAGAAACTCGTAAGAAACTCTGAGTACTCAAAATCTGATAATTTAAAAAAAATTCCAGTACTGGCCCAAATTCTTAGTTTCTTATAAAAAAAAATACGTGTATTGTTGGAACATAGTCCCATAAACTTGCCTGTAAGTAGGTCCTCAAGGGTACTGAGTTCCGTCCCGCACACCAAGCACTGTCGTTCCTTAATCTTGCATAAGCAGGAAGATGTGCCATATCTTTCGTTGTTGTTGCTCTCAAGCTGTTGTCATTTATTCGACCTGTTGCCAGGCCAAGTGGGAGAATCTTTTCACAAATGGATACTGAAAGAGAAAGAAATATATATCAAATCTAAAACTCCTCCTGTATTTCTACCTAGCATCCGAAGGTAGTTTTTAGGACGCTGAGAAGCTAAGCTTATCGAAGTTCTTCCTGGTCCTTTCTCTCGATTTGGCCATACCTTGTCATTCCTTTAGCCTCGAATTAGATATAGAGTTGGCGACGCTCATCACCTCACTCTACGTAGCAGGTTCGGCAGGGCGGGACGCAAACCACCAACTTTCAGATTTCAGATTTCAACTTTCAAGCGTGCTACCACTGAGCCATACCACTACTCCCGCTCCTGTCACCATGTTGAATCAGTTAAAATAGATGTGGGCACGAGAGAAGCGAACACGCCTCCTGGTTCCAAAGCGTGTCACTAACTTAATTGATTAAAGTAACAACAACCACTATATCTAGAATGATAATAATCTTAATACAACTGGCTCCAAAAATAAATTTGCAACGAATTTTCACAACATGGGCAGAAAAAAGTTGTAGTTTATAGCTGCCAAAATGAATCATATGAAACAGAAGATGGTTGAACATTACAGGCGAATGAAGAACGTGAATCAGTAGCTTTTTTAATCTTCCTATTTCAAAGCTTTTCGCTGTGAATCAAAGCAGGACCAGGTGCACCACTGGACTTGCCCAAGTTGTCTTGTAAGAAGGAAAATACTCTTCTTCTTTCTTACAAGACGACTTAGGCAAGTCCAGTGCATCCACAGCTTTTTATATGCTTCAGTGAAAGATCACTTATTATTTCACCAAGAACACATTGGCAAATTTGATGCCGGGGCTCAGATTGACATTTGTGGTCCATAATAAAACAGCCTGCAAGAACCACATCTACACTTGCCAGCTTAAAAACTGAAAATTTTGCCCGATTCATCCAAAAATCTACTCAGAGGATTTTCTACATGCATACGGTCTTTCTCCTAAAATATTTGGCTTGTTAATCAACTCGTCACAAACGAATGCCATTGCTGTAACATCTGATAATGCAAAACGTTAACGTAAAATGTAATACCTTTGCAGGCTCCAGCTGAAACGGAGATATCATCGATGGCAATATCACTGAGATAGCTTCCAGGATGTCTTGCCTCCAAAATAACCTAACAGAGATGAAAACTTTGATAGGAAGGGTTTCCACAGCGAGCAAACAGAGAAAGAGAGAACTGGGTATTTCGACTCATCAAAGGTAACGATCACTTTGGTTGATGGTGCAAACGACTTATTTCTTAGGCTAGCGAGATGCAGCAGAAGCAATACTACTTTTGGAAAGCGTTAACACTATCCAAGCAAAAAGTTTTGTCGGACGAGCCGCAAACTTGTTTACCTGCCTAACCACCATAATGGTTGCTAACTCTCTGTAATTCTAGGCTTTGGGGAAGCATGCGGCGTGGTCACATTGAAAGAAATGAGCAGGACACTGCTTCGATAAGCTCACACGTTTTTTTTGTAAGAAACTTGGATCAGGCCATAGAGCCATAGTGCTGAAAGTTTCTTAATTCAACATGAATATTCACGCATCTTAGTACCAAATGTTTCTTAATTTGTTTCTTATTTTTTAAATAAGTGAATTTTGATGCAGTCTTTAACACTGAGATAAGTTTCTTGACATTTAAAACATCTTATAGGAATAAACAGTGCTCTAATACGTTAATGAAAAAAGCTAGTCAGACTTACTCAAGAAGAAGATTTCCACGACATGTTGACATAGCATTAGAGTTTCTTAAAATTTTGGCCATCTTACTACTATAAACCAGTTTCTTATAAAAAAGTGCATAGCTTCTCAGAACTCCTAAAGCTACCTTGGGATGCTAAGTAGAAACGAAACAATAAATTCTGCTGGCAGATGCGTAATTGAGAAATGAGGCATCAACAATGTGCTCTTTTCTCCTCATGGGTATAACAATTCTTCTTGGACAAATATTGATATATCTATTTTGTCCTGCATCTAAAGAACAGATCAACAAATTGTAGTGAGGTACAAAATATATTTAGTTACCTTAAATGGATCACTACTTTTGACTGACACCTGCACTTCTCTCCATTTAGCTCCTTTGTTTCCTGCCGTTTGCCAAATTTGTGTTTCTGCTCCACTGTTTATGTCTCGTTTCATAAGTTTAAGGGTTCCCATTGATCTTCCATGCAAATTGTACCAAAATGAGAGACATTGAACATCATTAGCGGATTTTGGATTTATGAGGGGACTTGAAAGCTTCGCAACCATTCCTTTTCTTGCAGGGTAGGAGGCTTCAGTGTACAGGTAATGTCCTATGAGAGATTTTTGTCAATTAGAATCGCAAGGGTAGGCCTAAGCAGTCAACAAGAAGCTAGCGTAGATAGTCACGAAAA
>REGL01000061.1:403194-430538 GCA_004194395.1 Aurelia aurita complex sp. Pacific
ATAAAAAACTATAATTTGTTTTAAAGCTGCCACGAAAGTCTCCGTAGCTTAATTCACTTTTTCCAAAACATCTCATTTCACTTGACTGCTTGAAGGCTCACCCCATATCCAATTGGGGGTTGATTTTTCGAAAATAAGGGTGCTCAGCGACATTGTAAAGAAAAGGGTAATTTGTAAATTGTAACATTGTAAATTGTACACTTAACAATTTTCCTAGACCGAGGCCCCAGGCCCTCGTTTCACTTGATTTGCCCAAAGTTGCCTCCATTGAGGTAAAAATCTGGCTACACCATTAGAAACACTACGAAGTAGCTTTTCAAACATGCTAGCTAGTTTACAAATATAATTTGAACTTCTACAAATGTGGGGCCCCTAACAGCTAATTTCCCGGTAAGGAATCGATGCCCCAGTCCGCCCCTGCCCCCTGGTACCTGTACTATGAAAGAGCCCCCCCTCCCATGTTAAAATTTAAAATGAAAGGAAAAGCCAAACAAATTTGAATTCATGATGACTTTTTTTCTCCATTCATTCTTAATATCCATTCCATTTAATCCATTCTCGGGTGCCAAGATCATGTAAAAAATCATTTCCGTTAGGATTAGATCTGAATGATAACGCAACGGGGCTTACTTTTCTCTCAAGAGTTAGCGAAGCAGATATTCGTTTTTAATTTCCAATCGACAATGTTTTGTGAGCTTTGTGGGAAGAATAAAACCAGGGACATATATCAAGTAACCACACTTGGCAGATCTCTCTTTCTTCAGTTTTATTATACAGTTGATTTCGTCATTTGTCCAGAATTTATGATCTCCAAATTAGAACGTACATGGGCCTTGGCAAAAAGTATAAGTACGTTACTCACTTTATTCGAAGCTCAGTCCATGGGCGATAGCTCAGTCCATAGACCTTGTGGATTTGCACTTAAGGTGGCTCGCTACCGAAAATTTCAAAATGATGAAACAACGATAAGGTGGCTCACTACCAAGTGAAAATAGGTAAAAACACACACAAAACAATTGGTTAAGGTGGCTAACATTAAAACGTTAAGGTGGCTCGCTACAAAAAACTTTCACACACTTGGTGTCCTATCGCCCATGCTCAGTCATTGCCCTTTAATGATACGGAAAGTGTTGGATTGTAATCTATGCACTCTTATCAATGATGAGCATTCAAAATTTACGTGACAGTGAACAGCCCACTTTTGGCCAGACTTATGACGAGGAGTCCCTCGTATCCCTGCGGTAAACCTTGCTCAACAGTTTGGGCCTAAATAGGGTCAGATTTTTCAGAGTAACATTACGAGTCTCTGTTGACCGAAGGGCCATCTTGAAGTAAAAAAGCACAGGAAAACAAGGGATTCTAGGTCATAAGTCTAATTTTTGGCTGCTTTTTGGCACGAATTGAGAAATAAGACTTTTGGCTAGTCCCTGAATTAAGAAGGAAACAGTAACAGTGCGCCTAAAATATGAGAAAAGTCTCAAAAATTAAGTTGAAGCCTCAGTATGATGATGCAATTGAAATATTACAAATTGGCGACACAGCATTTCCTGCACAATTTTCCAAACAGTGCATACCTTATGCGGTCTGCCATAGAAACAGTCTGTACTGTAGAGGGTGGCCACTTTAAATGATCTTAACTTGCAGTATGAATTTGCGAAACGCAATACTTATTTCGTAAGAGACATTTGGAATAATGATAACAACCATATAACCATTTCGCCAAAAAACACCGGTCTTTTTGATGCATGCAAATAGGGGCCAGTCACCCCTAGTATTTGGTTCTCTCAGTGCCTCCAGTTAGGCTTCAATGCCAAGCAACCACATTAGTTTTGAGAAGGAAAGTGAAAAATAGATATTCTTCATGGAAATGAAATCTTCTCTGGGAGGAAACGAAATGAAAAACGAATATTGGACGCCCAAATGAGGACACAATATCTGACCAGAATCCGAAAAATCAGAAAAACATCTCGATATTTCATCACAATTTTCCCAGTATAAAATGTATTTCTTTCCTGCAGGATAAACAGGCAAACACTTGAAATTACAGTCTCTAGGGCTTATCTGACTTAAATTTGGGATTAGAAGTCCTCTCCATGGGGAATAATCTCAAAAGTAATCAGGGACATGTTTAGCATAGCGGTTTCTTGGTTTCAACGAAGTTTAGGCCTATTTAGGCTAACAGGATATATGATGATCTCTTTAGACGAAATTCTTGTAAAATAAACAACATACAACTTTAAGAAATACAGATAAATACCTAAAGGGCACGGGTCTTGTGTATATCGAAATGATAGGCTGGTGATATCGAAGCGGAAAAACACTCAACACCTTTTTCTTTGCAAAGATGCAGGACAAACACAGGCCTATCCTTCGCAACGGCTCTTGTAGCCAAAGGGTTGACCTACCGGGTCTTTTTCTATGACGTGTAATCAAGGTCAAAATCAAACTTTGATTGTGAAGAGACATTTTGTCTCAGCAAACGCTCAGTGTATTTATATTATTCGAGACAACAACAACCATATCATTTTGTCTAATCATTTTTATAATTATATAAGTTAAAACCACTATTTAGAATCTACTTCTTGAACGAAGATATCATTAAAAGTTGATTATACATCTACATAAATTTTAAAACCACAGTATACAATTAAAATAAGCTAAAATCTGTAGCCTGCCTGCGGCCTCAACACTCATTAGCGAGTGTCGAGGCTACACGCAAGCTAAAAATCTGTTACTTTAAAGGGAAAACACTTCCACTGGAAGAAATTTTGAAAACAAATTGCAATTTCGGAATAAACTTTCGCGAATCGGCCAAAAAATTGAAATGTCGCCGGAAAAAACTTTCGCGAACTAGGTTTCTGAATGAATATTTGACTATATTTCAGGAAAGTTTGCAGGAATAAACTTTCACGATTTTCACATTTTTTGCAAAATTTCGTGGAATAATCTTTTTGTAAATTTCGGCAAAAAAAACGACACAGTTTTGTTCACACGAAAGATTCTTCCCGTGAAGTAGCCTTACTCGCTACTGCTGCAAATACAAAGCCATCACCAAACGAGCAAAGAATGTTTGTGAAACGTTTGAGTTGAAACGTTGCCAAACAAAACATCGGTGCGTTAGGCCATGTTGTAAAACATTTCTTGACAAGAAGAATTGTGCACGGTTTTTTGGGCAATGTTCTTGAAAGTACCAGATGTGTCAATAAAGTAAAATCGTTTGGTGGGCTGTGGAAGCAAAATTACGCAGCTGATATTCAAAACTAAACGATAATCTATCCAGGGCCGTCGAGAGCCAGCTCGGGCCCTGGACCGATTCTCAAGATCGGGCCAAAAGGGGGGCTTGGGGGCAAAGTCCCCAAGAAAATTTTCCGGGACCACGCCCTTCAGACTCTCGGAGAATGAGGGAAACGCCTTTTTAAGAAAAATTGTTTAGATGTTCCAAAACTTTTAAACATAGCAACATAAGAAAACTATTTTCTTATGTCTATGTTATAAGGCAAGTAGATGGCCATACAAGTTGCTGTAAAGAGATTTTACAGCAATAACTAAATTTTGTCGAACGATATTTTTACGGGCCCCTTCGAGGCCCGGGCCCGGGCCCCGGACCTTTTACCCCCTCCAACCCCCCTCTCGACGGTCCTGAATCTATCAGTCAAAGGCTAACTTAGATGAGAAAATTTTGTTTCGTGAAATCACTCGTCTTTCAGACCAAGAAATATGGAAATGCTGGTAAGGGGTTTGCATGGGAACGAGAATTCCATACAGTAAAAACCCGCACATAAGAACCTAAGATTTGAACTCAGCCTGTTTAGGTTCTTATGCAATGAGGCACACCCAGTAATCAGGGTGTAAGTTCTTAACATAGGGAATTATGTGAATCTAAATCTTAGCCAAACCTATTTACACTCTTGGCCCTATCCATTTCAACCCGAGCCTACCCAGTTTACCCATGCATGCCTTGCCTATCACAGTTCTGTAAGTAATGTTTTGGAGTTCACGAAAGAGGTTGATTGGCAAACAGATTGCATTCATTTCCCAATGAATGAATGAAACGCGTTATTAAGAACCTAGTTAAGAAATCAGCCTGAAATGGTTCTTATTTATTGAGTACAGAATATAATATTTCAGGCTGTAGGTTCTTAATAGACGAAGGTTCTTATGTGAATACAATCGTCTGCTTCAGAAATAGAATTTAAATATAAATGGCAGGTAAATCATGGGCCAGAATAGAGCATGAAATTCTCGTTCCCATACAACCCCTTACCAGCATTTACTTAATTTCTGGGTCTGAATGATGATTGACTTTACCAAACAAAATTTCCACATCTAAGTTAGCATTTTACTGATACATTTACATAACAGTTTTGAATATCGGCCACACACTCTTCATTCCACAGCCCACCAAACGTTTTACCATTTCATATATATTATATACAGTAAATCCCCGCATACAAGAATCAACAAAATTAAGAACCTAGAGGCTGTTTTCCCTAACTTATGCACCTTGTAATTAAGAACCTGTTTCAGTGTAATGAAAAATATGTTCTTATTGCAGGGGTAGTAAAGTTGATCCTTGATCGTCGTTATTAAGCTGATTTTTGTCCCAGTTTGCTGTTAAAGTTTGAATCTCCTCCCCTGCTGTTTGTAAGCTTAGGTTTAGTTTTTAGGTCCATAACAACTCTACCAAAATAAATTACAGGTCTGAACATCTTTCATGCAGACTCTAGAAGGGCCTATACAAGGCACCCTTCAAATAAGAATCCGTCTTTGTACCTTTAAAATAAGAACCTATTTCAGCCTGGTTCTCAAAAAAGTAGGTCCTTATATGCGGGGATTTACTGTATTCTTGACTCATCTAGTACATAGTTCCCATGGTTTTTATGACGGTCTGATTAAAAAACCTCATTTTCTCTGTAGCTACACCTGATAATGAATTGATTTTCAATCAATAGGTGTATCTTATGTTGTACTTAATGCCTTACAAATTTCATTAAAATCTTGCATTCAGAAACTTCTTCAGAAATGTGCTTATGTTGGTGGTTACCTTTTTTGGCCCACCCGTTATTAGCAAATGTTGGTTCAGTTTGCAGAAAGTTTGTCTTTTTGCAAGAAACTTGTCTATACGAAACTAGGACTAGTAATAACTTCCGAAAGAAGTAAGAAACTTTTGAAAAGCTAAATTCTAGAATATAACGGTAAATAAGTCCTCGAACCCTTCTTCCAGAGTACTATTAAAGACAAATGACGGAGATATAAGGTGACTTAAATCAGGGACCTGGGCAATCTAAATATAACCTATTGAATTCCATTGTATTTGATGATATCGAGAGATTAGCAAATCAATTAAACAAATGAAAGCACTAAGCCATCTTTTGTTCTATTTTTAAACTAGGCGCTATATATCCGTCATTTGTCTTTAACTAACCATCTTATGTTTAAATGCGATTTATATGTCAAGTAAAATATCTGCAGCAGTGTTCTAAACTACATCACAATTTATACACTCAACCCTCAGAAACATATTAATGATACTAGCCGAAGCATTCATTTTAAATTAAGAACATATAAACTACGAAATAATTTTACAAAGATTCTGTGAATTCTAAAAAGTTGAATTAGCTTTAAAACTTTATGTTTGTGCCTAAAAATGTGAAGGGGTGTAGCTAGTGAGGGGTGTGGAGGGGAGGTGGATCAGCTCCAATAATCTTCAAAGATGTCAAAATTCGGGCAAAATTCAAATGCTATTTGGTTTGCTCTATAATGAACGAGAAACAAAACAAACAATAGCCCCATGCTACTTTCTTTACATATGCTATCGAGAAGGCTAACTTCAAAAGCTTGTCACTCCGTAAATATTTTTTTCCATAACAAATAAAAGTTAAAATACAAACAACAATACAACACAATTTCATCTACTGTTGAGATGGAGGCAAAGAACGTAATGTTATCAAGTCGCCTCCAAACTCGACAGATCAAAGTAACTATTATTTTACGACAAATGATAAGATTACACTACTTAAAAGACGATACATAAACAAAAAATAATACACATACCATATAAAGGTACTTTATTTACATGATCGTAGTCCAAGGCCATATGTTTAGGGCTACTCCGCTCCCTACCCCAACGAGCGCAGAAGACCAACCCGCGATCCCCCCAAGCAACCATCGACCGCCCCGGAGCCAATCGACCCCCGAGACCCAGGAACGAACGCTCCACGGAGCCCGAAAGACCGACCAGCCCCAGCGCAGCTAACAGCCACCCAGAGAAGAGGAACGAAAGCCGGCCCACCGCAACCATCAGCCCTGAAAGCAGAGCCACCCCAATCTATCTGATACAGAAGGCAATGACAAATTTATCTGAAACGTTTTTTAAGCATGACGAATTTGACAGTCTATTTCAATATAATTTCATTCGCTTTCTCATTATAAGCTTTACTACCAAAAAGGAGCAGATCACATAAATGGTCATCAGGTAATTGGGAAATATCATTGCCAACCATATCAGATAATTCATCTAGCAGGTTACTTCTCTGAGCTGTATAGCGATTGCAGTGCAGGAAATAATGGATCGTTGATTCGACCCGAAGATTACATTTACCGTAAATATTCAATGGATTTGCAAGATTCTGGTGTCTAAATTCAATTTGAGATCTAAGGGACAAGGTTATCTTAGCAGGCAGCCCGTTAATCACATCGTCGTTGTTCAATTTTTGAATCAAACGTGGAAAAACGTTGTGGGTACACTCTGTACTTTGAATAAAATACATGTCTAAAGCGAGTAAGTTGAATATATGATCTTTGCGCACAACCCTGAACAGTTTGTAACTCGCTACACCCCTAAACCAATGTATAAATACAGTGTGATCTTAAATTAGAATTTTCGTTCCACTTTTATGTTCTCCTCTGGTTTGATTTGCAGTTAGGCAAAGTATATAGTCTTGGAGAGATTCGCGTGAGGTTTGCAAGCTTCATCGCTCGCCTTAAAAGATCCTTCTGCATCCGAAGCCTTGGTCTTTGTGCTTTCGCTGTCAGAGCTGAAAAAAAATTTTGTTGGATTCTCAGGGACTTCGTAGAGATTTCAAGGATTTATTACAAATTCAGAGATTTTGAGACTTTCACAGATTTAAAAAGGATTTCTAGAGATTTTTGTGAAAGTGGACGAGCCTTTTGGTGTGTATTGCTCGTTGCTTATTCGTACAGAGTAAAAAATGGGTAAAACAAAGGACGAGTATTCAGCTAATTTTTCATTCATTTCAATTATTTATACACAGTATCCCTGCAGCTACTATAAAAATATAATGTATTATCAATTAATATCAAATGTGAACAACAACAAAAACACTTAAGGCTTATAATAGTTGCTGTCCTTCCAGGTTTAGGGAATCATGTCTAAATTGGCTTTCAACTCATCGATGTATTAAGAAAAGGTATTGAAGTAAACAAGCAGGGCATGAAAACCCACCCGACCATGCGGCCGGGCGGTCGCAGGAAATTTGCAATCATAATGTCCTGCAGGAAATTTCTCAAAATCAATCTTGCTTCGTGTATCGAGCTCTGTTTTCTCATTTCTCAAAATGAAAATAACTTATAAAATCAAGCAAGTTGCTTAACATAGATTGTATCTCATGCACAGTTTTTATGAATATTGTATACGACAAATATAAGAGAGGTGTAGAACTTGATTTTTACTTCTGCCTTTTAGAAATCATAGATGATTTCGTTCATGGTTTTCCAACTTAATCGGCTCCAAAATTCCTTGAATTTACTGTCCACCAAGTTTCATTCGCATTTACAGATAAACCAGTTGGCCGTTTATTGCCTATCTTTGGAACATGACCTTTCTTTAAGAAAGATCAATATTTTCACTTTTGTGTTTTTACAAGAAATTTAGGCATGATCTTTGTATGGTCGCAGGAAGGGAAAAATTTTTTCATGCCCTGTAAACAAGCAAAAAGCCACTTACCCACCACCTTTCAGGTTATCGATATGAAATCGTGCTCTAAATGCAGCCAAATGCGCGTAATACGCCGGTGCTGGGATTGAGACAGATCTCGTACATCTGACATACGTGTGGCATAGCAGGAACGTTAGTTGATGCAATTCATCTGGTGTAAGCTCGTTGTCGTCCCAAAGCACGTGGTAATGCGCCGGTCGACTTGTGCCCTGTAAAAATTAAATTGTCAGCCTTGGACGGAAGTTTATCACGCAATGTTTTCTTCTTTCAGTTGGCGCAAGCAAAAACATTACAGTCTTTGGATCATTTTCTTCATTTTATCATATTCAAACACAAAAAGCCTATCAGCTGAAAAGAACTATTACTATACAAAATAAAGATCAACTTACAAATGAAATTTTACAATTTTTCTGATCTTCCTAGGGATCGTGCTTGGGGAAGGATGCTAATTGTGCAGGAATTCCATAAGTTTCCTTTTGAATATGCTAATTGTGGAACTTATTCTGATTTCTAATGGGATTTAATTCCACGTCTTTGCACCAGAATAGAAAAAATTGCTTTTGGAGAATTCTACCGGGTGTCCCAAAAAAGTACTCCTGTTTAAAAAACCACCAAAAATTGATTATCAAACATTTGATAAAATCTTCTTTTTGAATTGCTTTATGAAAGACCCAACAATATTCACAGATGATAAAAGGTTTGCTTTTGATACAAAAGGTAGGAAATTTACACGTTGGAAAACCTTATTTTGAGCTATAGTTCTTAAGCAAAATACTCAATCTTGCAAAAGAGCCAACATTTTCAGATTTTTATCATCAATTAAGTTTCCAATGATAGTGCAAATTTATTTCTGTCATTTATGACCACACTAGAAGTTTTACACACACAAAGAAATTGATTTGACAATCATCATTGCTTTTTGCAGTATGATTCAAAACCAGGTAGCCCTAAAAAGAGCTAAATTTGCTCATTTCTAAACCATTTACAAGATCAGCTATGCCATGGATAATAATTTGGTCTTTGATCTACTGAACAAAAAAAGTACTTTTTTGGGACACCCGGTAGGTTCTGCCTTGGGGTGTCCAGATCTAACTGATTTCTTGTTGGATAGTTAGATAATTGAGACCTGGTAACAAGTCTGGTAACAAGTGGTAACAATCAAAAGAGGCGTTGTAAACCAAAGTAAAGAGTGTGTCCCGCAAAATTTTCCTTTACGTGTTGATCTGTTAAAAAATCACAACATATACTAGTACAGGGAGTGGCAATGGAGACTTTAACTAAAGACGCCAAATTTTTTGAAGGCCACCACGCCCTTTACTTTGGAATAGAATTCACTTGCTCCTCAATATTTAGGGGAACTTTTCACTAAATGCTCAGAGGATGGTAATCGCGATCTTCGCTCTACTGAACAAATTTGCAGATACCTCTGTTAAGAACATGTACAGGTCAAAAAACGTTTTCTTCTCGTGGAGCAAAATCAAGGAATGAACTGAGTAAGGAAACTAAATTGGCACCTTTCCTGGCTACCTTAAAAAAATCCATACGAGAGGTATATCTTATTTTTCTGATTAATTTTGTTATGCTCGATCGTATAAGTATATTGTATAAGTATATTGTATAAGCTATACCTAAATATCGTATATTCTTACTGAACATGACACGAACATTCTATTCAAATGGGATTCAAGTGAACGCGCTGATGACGATCACCACTGGCATTACTTGAGATAAGTCAGAATATTTTTGCATCTTTGTTGTCTAAATAATGGTTTAGAGCTTAAGGAAAAGGCAGGCAGATATGTTTTACCCAACATTTTTTGGCAAATAGACTCTAGTTTGGGGAATGTATTTTACCCAAATAATTTCTCTTCGGTACCAGCCCCTGGCTAAATACTGAAGAGTCCCTAAAGCGACGCCGAGAGCACGAAGGCAAACTCACCTGAATTCCAGCATGACTGCAAAGGTAGAAGTCATATTCAGTGGGATGGCAAATACCTGTGTCGACAGTTGTACCTGGAGGCACATTGCCTGCTTTTCCGACCTAAAAGATAAGAAATGAAGTCACATGACAGACGATAAAGGACCAACCTCCTTCCCAGGCGAGACAATATCTTATTTTACGAGGTTGATAAAGGACTGCTGCATAGTGTTCAAATTCTCAAAGAATAGGGCGGCGTAAACTTCTGTTATTTTTTTACTTTGAAGTAGATGGCTTGAAAGGAATTTAAGGGTGCATTCGTTATATTTGAGGCTGAGACATCATCAAATTTCTAAATCCTATAACGAAAGGGCGACAGACCTCTGCCTGCCACCATATTGTAGACCTTCATAAACTATGGTTTTCTTCAAAATTACATCATTTCTCTTCTATTCGTTTACGATTTACGATAACCTTAATAGTTCTAAATTTGCCATGGATTTGTCCAACATAATTAAAAATGCCATCATTTTGAAAATAATCAACATAGCGAAAGATTTCCACGGCAGATTTACAGTAAAGTGCCCCAAGTTCTTTTCGAGTAATTCAAATTAGTGAAAAATATACGACAATTTACACCCACCTTTTGAAATATTTTACAGATTTGAACTTGCAGAGAGAAATGTCAAATACAACGACATAGGAAGCAGTTCTCACTTAAAGGAACAGCTCCCAAGGCTACTGCTTTCGGAATTTTTAACAATCAAACAAACCCCGACTGATGCTAAAATGTTCCCAAGAAAGTTCCAAGTTTGCAAATAGTGTAGGTTTACCTTATCTGATTCCTGTTCTGGAAAGAACCTCGTATGATGACGTTTTTGAACCACAATGAAAGATATTCCAGGTTCGTAACCCTTTTCCAGCAGCATACACGCTTCACGAATTGCTTTCACTTCATTTTGGACGACCTGAAATTTAAGAAGATAAATGAAGTAAATGTGACTTTGTTATCAAGCATTGCTAAAAGCATAGCTAGATAAATGAATAGCGAGTGGATGGAAGTAAGTGACATAAATTAGGATTATGTGCTTTTTCCGCTATCGTAAGATTGTGTACTTCGCTGCTCTTGGAATATGACTTATCATTGAAAGAAAAGCGTTGAGGTCATTGTTTGAGGTTCGGCTTCTTGTGAATTCTTCGATGCTCCGTAACGGCGCTCCAAAGAAAACGCCCCTTGATTTTTTTATAATCATTTAAAATGTTACAATACAAGTTACATCTACATCCTACTATACTTTCTAATTACTTTACAGAATATACAACACTACAGGGACGGGACCACAAGGAGCAAAAGACAATGACTACCCCGTGGCCATTAACATAAAGACATGCAAAAAATAGCAAACTAAATAAACAACTACAAAAAGCTGCAAATACTGATAAATACTAGAATCCGTTTCACATTGGATGTCAGGCCAGCATAGTAGTATGATGCTGAGCAATAGGAACCCTGGACGAGAGAACAACAACGACAGCAGTTGCTACCGCTGCTGATCCCCCTCCAGAGTTCCCAACGCTCAACACATTGCGCATATGCTGTCAGCTCTGGGTTTCTGATTCCCTTAATTTTGGGTAAGTCACGCTTTTTGGGTAAATTTATTTGATTCCACATTTGAACATCAAAGTCTTCCTATTTATGCAAAAAAGACCAAATAAAAATCGCCTGGAAGGGGGAGATCTCACGGCACTCCAAAATAAATTAAAAAACTTAAAATAAACAATTCCGGATAAGTTTCTTATAAGCTCTATGTTGAACCGTCAGATATCGTATTTCGCGAAAATATCGATGCAAATACTGACTATAGGCTAATAAAGCTCATTTTGCACATTAGAATTAAACAAAATTCGTTAAATTAGCGCAAACATTGCCGACGTTATTAATGTTCAAAGTTAGGGAAAAGCGTTGACAAATGTGATCCCTGTAAGAAAACACTCAAATTTTAGAAATGTTAACAAAATCTCAGCACAGAAGCATTTCTTCCGATTCTTAACAAAACGAGCTTATTCCATCGTTCTATTAAGCATAAGCAGTGGCGTAGACAGTCGGTTTGACAGATGACAGCCTTCTTGAAAACATAAGAACGATATTAGCAATAACATAATTTTCACAAAATACCCTCTGGCGTTCGGGTACAAGTACCCTGAATTACTAAAGCATCTATGAAGGACTGTTATATTGATCTCTCTTCTGAAGCTCTGTATTGAATCAGTGGTACAGTAAATTGGTACTTGGTACCACTTAGTGGAAAACAGTGAAACTATGACGGCTTAAGCGGCCTCTTTCTTCCAAGAAATATTACATTTGAGAGGCTTGATAAGCAATGATATTAGTTACAATGCAATAAAACTGCACTAGATACTTTGTACTCTCTCTCTCTCTCTCTCTCTCTCTCTCTCAAGTAAGTCAAAACAGCTTATCTGTTTGTCAACCTGTAAGAATCCTCGGGTAGGAAGCATTTTAAACTTGGAGGGGCACGACACTTCAAGGGCACTTCTTCAATAACAAGGGCACTTTCACATGCGTCTGATGCAATCGGTAAGAATGTGATACATAGCAAAAAAACAGTGTCAATTCTAGATGAATGCCCGATTTCCTTCACTACAAAACACAACGAGAAGTAAGCATAACCAAATCTCAAAATTATCCATCAAAGTTATACAAACTACGGCTATCTTGTGGTGAAAAGGCTAACTTCGCTGTGCAATTTCGTTTTAATGAAATCCATCCTGCAGCTCTAAACGTAAGGATGTTTTTGCTTGGAAATGGCAGCCGTTTCGAAAATGATTGGAAAAGACTAGACATTTCTTCAGATTCTCACCGTAAGACAGAACGAATATCATAATATTATTTCATATTTCATATTTCACATATTTCTATGGCGGAGGGTAGCCTTACGGCACAAGTGCTGGTTGGCAAGGGACCCTCCTATAACACGATAAAATCAAAACTAAATCCGAAACATCATTTATCTTGAAATTATCACCAAAACCGAGATCAAATTCGAGATAATAAAAACTGCCTCAAACAAATCACATCAAAGCAAAGAACAGGATTTGCACGAGAAGAACAGGATTTTCACGAGAAGAGCAGCATTGCTTTGGGAATACAGTTGCAAAGAGAATAGTTTCGGGGTGGTTTTCAAGGTGGGCTGTTACCATCGCTAATAGGCTCCGCGGTTAAAAATGATCGTAACTGCTGTCATTTGTGACGTAGCTTGGTCACACACAACTGTAGTCAACCTCAAAAGACTCGTCATAAGAAAAGTGCGTGACATAGGACGATACTGTAATGCCACTATTAGTATCTTGCTATTAGACGCCAGAGCTTGCAAAGGAGTGAAGCGAATGAGTAAAAAATATATCCACTATTTTTGAAACGCTGTCCGGTAAAAGCTATTAAAGTCTGTATCAAATTAGATATCACCTGAGATTTGCGATAACGCAAAATTCCTTTGCAAAACACTTCTGTTGTAGTTATTCGCGGGCATTTGCAGGTGACATCTAAAGTCCGTCTCAAATTAGATGTCACCTTAGGTTTGCGATAACGCAAAATTCCTTTGCAAAACACTTTTATTGTTGTTATTCGCGGGTCTTTGCAGGTGACTTCTAATTTGAGTGAGACAGACTATAAATCGATTGCCTGACTGAGGTTTCAATTAAATGTTGGGAATCTTTTAATACTTCATAATGCACGATTTTCCTCTTAGATCTAACGAAAAAGTGCGAGATTCAAAGTTGCGCGTCGGGTAAAATTTATTTTGTAATTAGGTAGCTTCATACCTATATTGAGTTTTGAGTTTGAAAACCATTATTTAAAACACACTTACACTTAAACATTTTCTTCTCAGAATTTTCGCTGCCCTCCGGCAGCCTCCTCAGTGAGAATTCATAACATTTATTTGTTATGGGAATCAAAAGTTGCGAAATTTGGACAGAGAGACTCGCGACTTTTACAATAATAATGATAATAATGATACCGAAATTTTTAACAGGATAAAAATTTCAACAATTACAAAATCGCTGTTAACAATGATTGTCCTGTAATAGGCTGCAATACACGCCGGTCGCCCAAGGAGGCTTTAATTCACACCAGTCAAGCAACTGTCAGAAGATTGGCACGTTCAGACGATCTTTTTGTCTTCTAGTTTAAAAAGGACAAGGGCTATTGGATCAAGAAAAGATAAAAAACTTCAGAGTTATTTGGTTGAAACTCTTAATCAGACCAAGATAAGATTAAGGAGTGATTTCTGTTATTTGGGTGAGGTCTTTATCCCAAGAAAGTTTGAAGGAACAGGCACCTTCTACTGGAAACTAGATCAAACATGAATTGCTGAATTTGTGGACACTCAAGCTCCTCTGTCTCTCCTCTTTGCGGACAGGTTCCAGTACCACTAATGCCCTATCAAATGCGCAAAAAGAGGCTCATCTCGGTAAATAGAAGGTGTTGTGGCGCAGTGGTGTAATCCTCTGACTTTGCAGCCAGAACAGGCAGGCGGAGTGGGTTCGATACCCGGTAGGACCCCATCACTAGAGCGTCATGACAGGGGTCGCGGACTCGATTAGGTCTGCTCTATTTCTGCGATCCCAGCGCTTGGCGCTGAAAAACGCAACTTCACCTTCACCTTCACCAAATAAACCTGAACGACAAAAGCCAAAGTTGTCACCAAAGTATGCCATAGTGCGGAGAGAATGGAAAATTTAACAGGGACAAATATTGACTACTATCCTGACCACATAGGCTCAGAAGAGCAATTGGTTTGCTTACGACATATGTCCGGAGAGCTGCTTGGCCTGGCCTAGACTGCGCGTGCCAAAGAATAAAAGAGTTCCATAATATAAATTTCCTGATCAGTTTAACAGCCACGAACTTATGAGAAGTTTGCAACCAGACGTAAAAAAATAACACACAGCAGGGTAATACGTTTAAAAGAGACTTCCACCTCATAAGAAAACTTCCTCATTAGAAGGAGCACCACATAATCCCCACAAATGAAGGGTCTACTTCGAACAGTTCTGCCAAGTGACGTCAAAAATACAAGAAAAATTGTCCAAATGAAAATGAGATCATCAGTGTGAGAACCACGAATATCCCACAACTGAAGTGGTTCTGTCCAAAAAGTATGCCAAAGAACGTCAATAGATAGCGTGAAAAATGTAATTCGGAAGAAACAACGAGCCCTGAGGAGACACAAGAGAAGAATACCAAATAAGGAGTCATGACGAGCTCTATGAGACTACGATTGTGGAGAACACTTTCAGATTATATTTGTCAGTTGAAGATTTGGATGTCCGGAGACACGGATTACTTCTGTGTGAGCCAACAAAGATTTTGCGTGTTTAGATGGTCATTTGTCATAAACTGGTGGTGTATTGGCGGCGTTAACCCCTTGGGGGTACTCCCGTTGGCAAACTTGGCATCGAGCTAAGGGTTGAACAAATTTGAAGGTCACTTGCAGAGAATCATCATCAAACATCAAACTGCTTTTGAGATTTTACGCTTTCTGGGGTGTTTCAAAAACTATGATCCTTAATCCACACCAATCGTATACCGGGTGAGCAAAAAAAGTTAATACGCTGGGTGGGCTGAGGTAAGGAATGAGAAATACGTGGCCGATATTCAAAATTAAAATATCAATCTATCAGTCAAAGGCCAACTCAGATGAGAAAATTTTGTTTGGTAAAATCAATTATCTCAATTCTCACTGAGGAGGCTGCCGGAGGGCAGCGAAAATTCTGAGAAGAAAATGTTTAAGTGTAAGTGTGTTTTAAATAATGGTTTTCAAACTCAAAACTCAATATAGGTATGAAGCTACCTAAGTACAACAATTATCTTTAAGATCCATACATCAGGAAAATGCTGGTAGGGGATTGTATGGGAAAGACAAATCTACGTTCAATTCTGATCCATATGATGTACTTGCCATTGCTATTGAAATCCTATTTCTGAAACAGACAACTGCATTGAATCTATATTTCAATGGTAAGTAAAAGAGGAATAGGTTCCAGAGCTTACATAACAAGCAGCCCAAGATATTTGTTTTGCGTACCCTGTGAGGACTTGAGGGATTGCATGGGAACGAAAAATCTACGTTCAATTCTGATCCATATGATGTACTTGCCATTGCTATTGAAATCCTACTTCTGAAACAGACAACTGCATTGAATCTATATTTCAATGGTAAGTAAAAGAGGAATAGGTTCCAGAGCTTACAAAATAACAAGCCGCCCAAGATATTTGCTTTGCGTATCCTGTGAGGACTAAGTTTATTTGTCATCCAGCAAAAAATCACAAAACTTCGGTTTTTTGGCAGATGTCTCAGATCTCAACTCAGATGATAAAGAAAAAGAATTCTAAAACTGCCTTTAAGAAGGCTATATGTCAACTTAAGATCTTTCTTTATCGTAAACCGCCATAGACATCCCTTTCTTGGCAGATAACGATACGATTTGTGGTACAGTTAGAAATGACCATCCATCATTATTGGAAAGTGAAAACAGCTCGTCTCGAAAAACAAACAGGAAACACAAATTTCTGCCTGGAAACCTCATTGAAGTAATGTCTGCTGTCTGCTGTCTGACGTACTTGGAGCAACCACATAATCTAAGGTAGTTAAATTGTTTTGACTGGAAATTAGGTAACGCGAGAGAAACTTTGGAATGTGTCTTGACAGAATTGTGGCACGTCACACCAGCCAAACGTTACACTTCCGTATACACCAACCATATACCGCGTGGGTGTCCCTAAATGATGCATTGGCGTTTGCGAAAAAGTACTGCCATGAATTATGCATTGATTTTGATGAAATACTGATCATTTTGTAGCGAGAAGCGGGCAAAAAGCCTAAATTAGATGACGAAATCAATGTCACCGAAATCGATCATACGATTCTTGATTTAAGGGATATTTTCCTTGGGAGCTATTTTTGAACATAGTTCAAGAAACAAAACTTTCAGAACACAAAATATTAAGAAAGTTGACAACTCGAAAGAATTTTTACGAGTTTTTTTCAAAAGAAGAAAAATCTTGTAATTCTGAAAATAGTGAAGATATCAAAATCCGCAAGGGAAAATCATAGCCAAGTATGTCAAGTTCCTTACAAGCCATTCAAGCAAAAACTTTACAATACCTTTCAAAAGGTTCACACACGATTGGGTCACATGCAAAATTTGAATTTACATGTTGTGTGGAAACTCAGTCCAGTTAGGAACAGGAAGCCAAAAACCAAAGTCGTGTAGGAAGCACTGATCAAGTTGGTAGCGAACAGCATAGCTTCCAAATCTTTAACTCCGCGCAAAAAGGTGGGTGTAAAATTCTGTGATCTATTTCTTCTGTTTGAGTGGCTTGAAACAAACTTCAATTACTTGTCTTTAATTCTACCGTTGGACATTTCAGAAGTTCTGAATATTTTTTGAAATTTCAGCGTATGTTACATTTCAACTCATTTGAGGGTGTGACGTCATCAAATTTCTAAATCATAAACTAGAAAAGTGACAGACTTTTGCTTGATACCATATGGTAGATATCCATAAACTATGGTTCGAAATTATTTCATATTGTTTCAAACAGTTTAGAAATTACGATGGTTTTAAGTTTTTTTGAAAATTTTTCTTGAATTCTTGAAAAAGTAGAAAAACACTCTAATCTTGAAAATATTGAAGATTTCAGAAAAGTCCAACGGTAGAATTATTGAGAAATAGCTGAAGTTTCTTTGAAGTCATTTGGTTCAAAGAAATAAGTAACTGAATTTTACAGCAGCATTTTTAAAGATTTGGAACTTATGCTGTAGCGAACAAGACGCAACAGAGACAAAAACAATCAGCAATCAGAGCACAGGGGGGGGGGGGTACTTAGTATATTTGTCCGACGGAGATGTGTTATTTTTCAGGGTATCGTTTTCACCTATTTGTTCTAGCATAGCGCGGGATATCAAAAGAAGGCAATTTTCTAGAGTCGGTTATCAAAACATGTGAAAAGTGGATATTTTATTAGATCGGGTCGTTTCTCAGTCCAATTCTCATGTTTTGGAGTATACTTTCACCGACTTGTTCCAGAGTCCGCTATCGTTTGGAAAGAAACACTCTGGAGCCGGGCAAGAATATTTTTCGTGGGCACACCCCCGAACGAATTTAAGTCAGGCACCGGTCATAGAAACTTTATTCAAATCTTTTACCATCCAATGAAGCCACATAGCAAAGTGTCTTTATCGGAGGTAAGGCAATCCTCGATAGTGTTCTGCAACCTTCGCAGCTTTGGCTACGTGGCCAGGCCCATTGCGAACGTGAGCAAAAGAGCCGGGAAATATGTCCAAATTTAATTACTTCACCAATGTGTAATCTAATTTATGCCATGGTCAAAGTGTCTCTAAAACAGGTAAACCTTTCTAGGTAATCTTACTTTCTAAAACAGGTAATCTGAGGCAATCTTTTCTGCAACTCTCGCAGCTTTGGCTACGCGACCAGGCCCATTGCGAACGTGAGCAAAAAGAGCCGGGAAATACGTCGAAATCTAATTACTTGACCTATGTGTAATCTAATCTATGCCATGGTCAAAGTGTCTCTAAAACAGGTAAACCTTTCTAGGTAATCTTACTTTCTAAAACAGGTAATCTAAGACAATCTTTTCTGCACCTCTCGCAGCTTTGGCTACGCGGCCAGGCCCATTGCGAACGTGAGCAAAAAGAGCCAGAAAATACGTCGAAATTTAATCACGTGACCAATCCGTGTGCAACTTTCAAGTGAATGAACAGAGCTAAATGCACATAATCTGTAAATAAGACAAAGAAAGCGCCTACGCATGCTATCGTCTCCCTAGTTAAACAAGATCCACGCACAATCGAAATCATCCGATAAAGTAGGCTAGTTTTTGACTTGCATATGCAGCTCTTGCGTTAGCTATTTACATCTGCCAACCAATTTTAAAAATTTGAGCCATATGCTTAGCATAACAAAGAAAATGACTGACCTGTTGAAACTGTCCTTCACTGACTCCATCACGATACATGATAATTCTGAATGGTTTCACTTTCGTCGATCGGTAAAAGGCTTGTAATAATTCCTTAACCATCGATGTTAGATCTGTTATTATCTCCTGTAATGAAAGAAAACTTGCCATACGGTAAAAGACAGCATAAAAGAACCTAAATTTTCAAACCAAACCAAGCTGTTTTGGTTCTTATAAAATTGATAACATTCATGAAATTAGGCTGAACGTTCTTGAATTAGATTCTTAAATTTTGTCATGGAAATTTTTTCAAATGATCTTTCTTTGTTTCTGTCTCTGCAGTACCTTTCTTTAAAATCGAAATATCATCATCATCATCATCATCATCATCAATCATCATCAATAATTTATTTAATGTAGGCTAAGTAAAATAAAAAGAATAGCTAAATTACAGCTAATTTAGGCCTACTTTACAAAAATTTACAAAATTTACAAATTAATTCCTAAAGCTAATCAATAAAAACATTTGGTGGATTATATACAAGATAAAAGCATGCCTTCCCAAATATTGTGATAGGGGATGAAACACTAGCATTGTGGTGGAATCAGACTTGTTTAGGCCTATTATATGACCGAGGGGCATACTGTTTTACGCAATAATCCAATTAATGCTTTGGATTGTCACGGCTGCAAACTAGATCAATGCATTTGTTCTACGAAATAACAGCCTATGAACAACCAGGGTGAAGAGGTTCTTACATAAAGTAGTAAATAGTGAAAATTTCAGGCAGTAGATTCCTACTCGAGGGAGGTTCTTACTTGCAGGTTTTATTGTATCATCATTGTTGATTTATGTCAGACAAATGAAAAGTTTCTAGCAAGCAAAGCAGGGCAATAAGAAATGATGCGTGACTTCCCAGCCACCGTAATTCTGTTGCAGAGGCTTAGCAACTGAAGAATGTCATCCATATCAGTCATTGGTTGGAAGAATTTTTTTCTTTTTTTATCATCAATCAAAACAAATCTAAGAAGAAAACAACTTATTTTATTTGCACCATATACAAGCTGGAAAGGACATAAAGTCATTTGGTCTCAACTACATATGATGCTCACAATTCAACAAGTGTATATAACGACGAAATAAAGTTTGTCTAACATTAGATGTCAGGTAAGTTTATCACGAAATAAAAATATTGGTCAGTTCTGGATGTCTAATTACGTTTGGAAGAATTCAGACAAGTCCAACGGTAGAATAATAGCAAAGTAGCTAAAGTTTCTTTCAAGTCATGTCGCTCAAAGGAATCGGTCATAACATTCGATAACAACATTTTTAAAGATTTAGAACCTATGCTTTCATTGGCTAGAAGTTGACTCATTACATAAGTCCCTCTAACTTTCACTGTTGTTGTTGTTGACATCGCTTCAGTGGCGCTATTACATAACCCTCTAACTTCGCTTCAGTTCAGTTGTTATCGCTTCTGTCGTGGCGACAAGTCTGCAGGAGGAGCGAAACAAGAGAATTTATTGGAATGAGTCTAGGCTAGAAGTTGACATACCTTGCGTTGTTGCTGCACTCTTATTGATGTGCAATAGTTTATTGGATACGCATCAATGCTTCCAACGACCTACAATAACGAATGAGTGAACAAATGAATGAATAAATGCATAAACGAACAGATAAACAAATGAATGAGTAAACGAATGAAAGCTTCATAGGCAGCATTGTAGCAGAGTAGCTAAATTTTCTTTCACGTCATTCAGTTCAAAGAAATAGGCCATAAAATTTTGCACCAACCTTTTTAAAGATTTGAAACATACGCTGGTCAAACTGAATGGTTTGTGCAAGGTTATAAGCTTGCATTGGCAAAGGGCAAAAATATAAAATAACAGCCTATTAAAATAGAAATCCCATAGCCAAAGAAACAATGCTGTGCCCGAGTGTCTATTTATGGAGAAGCCTTTAGACCATTGCACACTCCCTTTAACGTTTAACCACGGTTCTATTTATCTATTTTCTAACAAGATTGATGGCTAGTGGTTCCACTAAAATACATGTAGGTTGTATCAACTTGCATTTCAAAGTTCCCTGGTTGCAATAAAACACCTATAACAACGAGCTTGGCCCTATTACAAGGGTACTGCTTTCCGGTATAAGGCTTCTGTGGTCTCACTGACCTTGATAAGGTTCAAAAATTACAAAAACCGTGCCGCCAGGGTAATTGAATTAACAGTCCCTAATTTCCTGATTTAATTTAAACTGCCAAACTTAGGAATCTGAGGTGACCTATAAAAAACGCTGGTGGATACGCTGATAGAGGTTCTCAATAGTGCATACACTCATTTTTTGTAAGAAACCAATCATAAGAAACTGCAGTAGCCTCTTCCTGAAAATCAAGAAACTCTGCTTTATGCGCTCAGAAGTTATTTCGACGTCAAGAAACGTCCTAATATTTGGTTGTGAGTTGCAAAAAGATTTTAAACAAAGAAAGTACTACAGGGGTGGAAAAAGTATGTTAATTTCTGGGACCAAAAATCTTTTGAAAAAATTTCTGCGAGAACCAAATGAGCCAAAAAGGTCCACTTTGTGAGAGGTTATGATATATAACACATTAGAAAGATTTTGAATATTGATTATAAATTTGTAATTGTAGTCACAATTATAAATTGTACTTTGGCAAAATTTGGTTACTTCTTTTTGCTGATTACTTTCTAAGTCATAAACAGTGACTCAAAACTTCCTTTGGCTGGAAACAGTGGTAGAAACAGTGGCTTCCTTTGGTTGAACAACTTTAACTTTTCCAGAGACTTGTTTGAAATGCAAAGAGAACATTGGGAAGTTTACATTGTGTTAGAAAATTAACTTCCTCCTTTTCTCATTTTTCTTTTAGAATCCCTTTGCCTTCTTCTTTGCATTCCTCTCTCGTTTCTTCCTGGTGACAAGAAAAACTTTCTGGGACCATTGGTCCTGTGGTCCACTATTTTTCCCATCCCTGGTGTACTAATCAAATAAAAAAAACACTAAAAAGATCAGTTACGTTATGATTTGGTTTTTTCTTGTGATTATCTGGACTCAAAAGGCATATTACCGGTTCTTGATGAATTAAGATGGACCGTGAATTTCAATTTCTGAAAAATTAAGAACTTCTACCGTAGAAGAGATTTTTAACATAAAACATGGGCCCAAAATTAAGAAACCCTACTACTATTTCAGAGGATTACAGGGAGCCATCTACGAGACAAAGAACTGCGCAATGAAGCCTTCTGATAAATTTAGTAAAGCAAAACAAACCGCTGCAATTGATGGCCTGTGGATGTCTCCAGGTGATGGATGAGTGACGTCAGCACCAAGAAATAACACTGGTTTGTCGAATATTCGTCTTGGCCTGCAAAGAGAAAAGATATTCTAAGGGTGTGTTTGGTTGGTAATTCTAAACCTGACAAATTCTGAAAACAGTAGACTTTGCAGAGACGGAAATATATTTGGAGCAGAAGGTTCAGGCGGCTAAATATTAACAATCATAAACTTCAAATCAGAATTATTATTTTATGAAAAATTAATCTTTCATCAATATATATCTTTTGTGACAGTGCTGTAATTTTCGATATTTGCTCATATTTTTCTCAGAGAAGGTAGCAACTAATGTTTAATGATATTACTCGCGTACATTAATAAGGCCTGTAATACGAAAAGGAATCGGTTGGACGTTGGACGGACTTCACAAAATAGATTTTGGGTACGTTCAGAGACTGTCTAATCATCCGAGCCCTTGTTTGCATGTTGATAAAATCGAAATATTCAGAGCTTTATTAGAAATACTAAATAGTTTACGAAACCAGTATGAATGTCATCGTCTATCCTGCAAGCCAAGTATTGTTTCTATAACCTAAGTTAGATGCCTGAAGACCATCTTTTTTCTTTGAAAACAAACATTTGAAACGACCGAGTTTACTTACGAGGCCTAGATCTGCAGTATAGAGCCTTAGAAATGGGGTTTCCAAGTTGTGCGATTAAAAATGACGACTTCACGGTCTCTCAAGGGAATCAAGCTGGCACGAATAAGAATAAATCCATCGAAGCAGATTTTCTGAAACAAAAGCAACATTGCGTTGCGTTGCGTTGCTGTTGCTGTCATGGTTTCGTAAACTCCCTATTGGCAAATTTGCTGCGATGCATGTTCAAATCAACCACAGAATCAAAGTTAAATAGACACAAAATGATTTATGATACTCTAGGATTGAATTTGAAACGATATAAAATTGAAGATTATTAAAACAGTGAAACTTACTTGCATGTATGAGGTACGAAGCCATTGATGCCTCCAAGCTTAGCATTGATTTTCATGCAAAGATTAGTCAGCGTTTGTCGGTTTGTCTTTGTCACATTTTTCAGTTGGATGCACTGGGTGGGTATGCCATAGAATGTGTCACCAAGGCTCTTTATTTGAGCTATGCGAGGAAAAATGCAAGAAATCATTGATTGCTTCTGGTTAAAATGTTTGCTGTGATGCAAATACAGTAAAAACCCGCACATAAGAACCTAAGATTTTGAACTCATCCTGTTTAGGCTCTTATGCAATGAGGCACATCCAGTAATCAGGGTGTAGGTTCTTAACATAGGGGAATATGTGAATCTAAATCTTAGCCAAACCTATTTACATTCTTGGCCCTATCCATTTCAACCCAAGCTTACCCAGTTTACCCCTGCAGGCCCTGCCTATCACAGTTCTGTAAGTAATGTTTTGGAGTTCACGAAAGAGGTTGATTGGCAAACAGATTGCATTTTATTTCCCAATGAATGAATGAAACCCTCTATTAAGAACCTAGTTATGATATCAGGCTGAAATAGTTCTTATCCATTGGGTACAAAATATATGATTTCAGGCTGTAGGTTCTTAACAAATTGAAGGTTCTTATGTGTGGGTTGTTACTGTAGATACCGGGTGAGTAAAAAAAAAAAATCCCCGCTTGAAGGGCTACTGCTCACTGGAAATCACGGTAATGATATTGGCAAATGTATCATTTAATAATATGAACCATGAAGATCCAATGTTAGCCTATTATTTAGGCCTATTTAGTTTGGCCTAATGCCCAAAAGTCAACAACCTTCGCAGCATACCTCCAGTCCTTTGTTAACTAAAGCATGCCTAACATCAATTAAATGTTAGAAGCACCATGTTTGCTCTTCTTCTGTGTTCATCTGCTCTCTTATAATCGAAAATGTTCAGCCACGCTGCAAGCAATCCAACACCCGCCACAACTTATTTCGTTAGGCCTACCTAATTTCAAAATAAATAATTGTGGCGAGTGCTGGATTGCTTGCAGTATGATTGAACATTTTCGATTATAAGAGAGCAGATGAACACAGAAGAAGAGCAAACATGGTGGTTTTATCATTTAATTGATGCTAAGCATGCTTTAGTTAACAAAGGACTGGAGGTATGTTGCGAAGGTTGTTGATTTTTGGGCATTAGGCCAAACTAGATAGGCCAATATAATAGGCTAACATAGGCCAAACTAGATAGGCCAATATAATAGGCTAACATTGGATCTTCATAGTTCCCGTCATTTAATGGTAGACATGTTCAAATCCATTCTAAGATTTACCTGACTGAAATTGGCCACTCCGTTCTGGAATTATGAGGGATTTTCTATAGAGGGCCCCTTCAAGAAACCTTCAAAACCGTCCTATAATCACGACCACATCTTCATAACATTTCTGTCTTGTAGTAGGCTGAAATATTAGGGAAATTTGATCTAATCGGTACAGAAAGAGGATATCTACTGTCTTACTAAGTTTGGGGGGCTACTTTTGCAGGGGTTGAAAAACATTTTAATTTCTTGGACCGAAAAGTCATTGAAAAAACTTTCTGTGACAGCAGGGTGCTCAAAACAAGAATCCACTTTTTGGCAGGTCATGATAGAAATACGTGGGACAGATCTTGAAGATTTGTGCATTACAGAAATAGTTTCCTTACGAGCAAACGTGAGCATATATCGAAAGAAGAAGGATATATCTAAACATTTTCCTCGGGCATTTTAGTTGTTTGGTTCAGAAGCTGGCCAGTAAGTGTTTTAATTACACCCAAAAATACGAGAATTGAACTGCCCCCCCCCCCAATCTGCTTCTATATCAAATAAATTAAATGCCCGAGGCAGATGTGTAGATATATCCTTCTTCTTTCGATACATACCCATGTTTGCCCTTACAAACCATTTCTGCAATGCACAACGAGTGAGCTAGCTACCTGGGTTTCAGAGCAACTTTAGTGGCTTTGTTTGTTTTGAATTACTGGTTAATAAAAGCAACTGATGCAGTAGTGGTCTTACAAAATCTGCCCTCGTTCGTTTGAATAAATCGCTATTTTGGAGCATCCGATAACCAAAGAGATAAAGTGTCACTGCTTACCATAATACGGAGTTTTACCAGGCAGTACAACAAGGATTATGTCCAAGTCCATATGTTTGGAAACTATTGTACTAAACAGTTCATCGACATTCACATTGTTTTTGCTGATATAATCACAATAAATCGGCTGTTTTGTCATCGTCATCCCCGCACGCATGCATGTAGCAGACAGCTCTTTTGTATAATTATTCAAAGCCTGGAAATTGCATTGTCTTTCTGTTGCGAATATGAGAAGAGCCCAAACATTGATGTTGCTTGCGCAGTGGAATGATTTATCTCGCATGTCCCATGCACCTGGTGAAAGAAATGAGAATAAACTTTTCTTCTATATGTTCATCAGAAATCTTACAATACATGTTACAACCTACTATACTTTCTAATTACTATACCGGGTGTCCCAAAAAAATGTATACGGATTTGGTTGACTCTAGCGATGTGAATTTAGCTTCAATCAATGTCTAATCACTCTAAAAATATTCATCGATAATCAACTTGAGCATAGGTGCCTCTTTTGTTGGTATTGGTGCTTGGAGAGTAGACATATCAAACCTTGAAAGCTCAAATTTGCGTCCACCTGCAAACCAGAGCTTTGGCCTTTTGGCCTACCAACAAACCAGCAAAAGTTTCTCTGAAACCCAGGTAGCTAGCGCACTCGTTGTGCATTCCAAAAATGATTTGAAAGAGGAAACATGAGCATATATTGAGGGAAGAAGGATGCATCTACACATCTACCTGAGGCATTTAATTTCTTTGGTTCAGAAGCCGAGCAGGAAGTTTTTTCATTACACCCAAAAAAGAGAGAATTGAATCGCCTCCCAATCGGCTTCTGAACCAAAGAAATCAAATGCCCGAGGTAGATCTTTAGAAATATCCTTCTTCCATCAATATATGCTCATGTTTGCTCTTTCAAATCATTTTTGGAATGCACAACGAGCGCGCTAGCTAGCTGGGTTTCAGAGAAACTTTTGTTGGTTTGTTTGTTTTGAATTACCGGTTGAGGGAATTTCCTTTGTCTGCGCTCGCTAATTGCTTTGAATTCAGGTGTCAACAAAAGCAATTCATGCTATTGTCTTATACAATATGTCTTTTTTTATTGCCCAAATTCCTACACCCATGCTAACAAGAGTCGGAATTCGAATGAGAATTCATCTGAAACACAGTAAGAGCCCACTTTCAGTATGAGTCAGCCACAAAGAAACTGCAGAAATTTCTGCCCGATGTAAAACTTATAAAAGCAATAAAGAACTCAGAAATAAATATTTTGCAAAAACACTTACCATTACGTGGTGTTGCGGTGGAATTCGGGCTCTATGAGGAAATATAGAAAGACGATTTCAAAGACATATGTAAAACGCTGCTACAGGGTAAGAGCAGTTGTGCGAAGATGGAGATGAAATGCAACTAAGATATCTTGCTTTCATAATATCAATGAAAACCCCCACTTTAGGCCATAGAAGATTGGGTATTAAAAATCATTTCCACTAAACGTCCTTGAAGTGAAGAACTTTCAAAATTTCTCCAAAATTAAAGTACAAATTCGAAATTAAACAGATGTGAAGATAAATTTTCAAAGAGGAACAAGAATATCAGACTCAATTAATATGCTCTTTTGGAATCAAAAGTTAACTTCAACTTAATCAACAGTTAATGAAAAGAAAGACTTTTTTATTTCGTTTTATCAATTAGAAGTTGAGATTTAAAAAAGGCCTGTTTGAGAATATTGCTCTTTTTCCAACAACCAGGTGCAGTATGCATCTACCGTAAAAGCTCTATCAAGCTCCAGAGGGCCTATTTAATTTCGGAGACTGCTGACGGCGGACTTAAAAGAGAAGGGAGCTTATTAGAGAGGGGGCCTATTCACAAAGTCAGATGACAAGCATATGAATGCTAGCGTTTTAGTTCTTTCATCCTGGAATCAGCATACAATTTTGGAGTCAAATACACACATTTGACACACTGTTTATCTCAAACCACTTTTTCTGTTGCGAATAAACAGAAAAACTTTGGTAACATTGGGCATCGATATAAGTGAAGAGGAGGAGGGGACTTGAAGGCGAAGAGG
>REGL01000061.1:432290-469475 GCA_004194395.1 Aurelia aurita complex sp. Pacific
GAGCAGTGGCCTTCCAAGCGGGGATTCTTTTTTCTCACTCACCCGGTAGTTCGTATGTACATATAGTGTCTTAAGTAGTTTGTTTTGTAAGATTTAATATTGAATATACTGCAAAAAATATGCTCTCAAGTAAAATTCATAAGCCCTACGCATAAAGGTGTCAATCCATCAATGCCAATCCATGTAAGAAACCTCCTGTTGCCAATGACTGTAATTTATAAACAAAATGAAACCGAAATCCACCATTCAGGAAGGATATTTTCAAGCAGCAAAAAATCAGGTACAACCCGAGGCATGGCGATGACGCTCAACTCCCAAAGGTACGAACCACTTCCTTTGGATTTGAGTCCATAACTTACCTTGGAAGAAAATGGTGGCAGCTTTCAATGCAAGAAATAAAACAATCAAACAGCCCTCCTCTTTAAAAAACAATAGATGTTGGAATGGTGATAAATGCAACTGTAAGCTCTGCAAGTGCATATCACACTGCAGTTATGCTTGAGCGTGTATGATTTTGCGGAGAAAGATGTATATCGTTCTGCGTAGTTTGCTCACTAGTTCCTCCGTAGTAGCATGGAAATTCATCAGCTGTACATATTCAAATTCTGAATAGAACTGTCAAATAACGGCCCGAAAGACGGAATATTGGACAGGACGAAATATTGGTAAATATATATTCTCTAAATTCACACTCATTAGTAGACTTATGACGATGAGTCTCTTGTTTCCCTGTGCTCTTTGACTTCAAGATGGCACTTCAGTCAACAGATGCAGCTTCAGTCAGAGCAAGGTACCGCAGGGATACAAGGAACTCATCATCATAAGTCTAACTCATTAGCTGATATTTTTTGGTCGTATTGCGGCGTTTCTGCCTTCAAATCTAGATATTTTTCCTTCGCAAAAGCATACAGCTGTGGAAATCAAGGACAACTTCGGCATCTTACCACCCAGAAATGCCCAAAACTGAACAAATCGTAACAAACCAACTTACAATAATTTTACGTGATATTTTTCTTCAAAATATGACGCAACAGTAACATCAATTTGAGTCCCATCTTTATCCATCTTAAAAGTCTTCCCTGCAACAGCTTCCGTTGTCACACCTGAAACTTTGTATTTTCGTTTTTGGATTCCCAAATGAGTCACAACAACCTTTAAACCTTGAATTGAGAAATTATGATAAAATACTTGCATGACAAAATTGCAAAAAATAAACAATTAAGTTCAGTTTCCTATTTTCCCCGTACTCTGTGAAGACTACTGCTGTCAGAACTTAGACCCCGTCTGCACGGTAGCGGATGAAAATTCGTACGGACGAAAATTAGTACGCTTAAATGCGTTTACACGGAGCAAAAGCATGCCAAGGCTGGTAACAAAGAGAGCGCGCCAATTAGCACAACAATCAGAGCATCAAGAAAGGAACAAAGCAGGCAGTCATCATGATTACGCCTCGTATTGAATGAAAAGCATCCTCATTGTGAATCCGCACTAACGGTAAAAGCGTTTACACGGTGCTGTACGAGTTTTCATGCGGCTTAGTTTCAACTTAGTACGCTTTCGTAGGCGGACGAAAATTAGTACGGATAGCCGTACTAATTTTCATGCGGATAGTCAGGCCTCGTGTGAACGGGAAGGCTATCTGTACGAATATTCGTCCGTACGAATGTTCATCCGGTACCGTGTAAACACACCTTAAACCTGTCAAAATTCATCAAAACATGGGATCAATTTAAATAGTAGGAATCAAGGACTAACAAGGACAGATTTGGTAAGACCATAGCATAAGTTGGTTTTGATTGACACCTCAATTCAAAGCGATTAGCGATCACAGACAAAGGAAATTATCTCAACCAGCAATTCAAAACAAGCGAATCCGCAACAGTCTCTTTGAAACCTAAGTAGCTAGCTCGCTCGTGGTGCATTCCAGAAACTGTTCTTAAGAGCAAACAAGAGCATATATCGAAAGAAGGAGGATATATCTACACATCTTCCTCGGGCATTTTATTTCTTTGATTCAGAAGCTCAGCAGCAAGTGTTTTCATTACACCCAAAGAAAAAAAAATTGAATAGCCTCCCAATCGGCTTCTGAACCAAAGAAATAAAGCGCCCGAGGTAGATGTTTAGAAACATCCTTCTACTTTCGATATATGCTCATGTTTGCTCTTAAAAACAATTTCTGGAATGCACAACGAGCGTGCTAGCTACTTGGGTTTCAGAGAAACTTTCACGGCTTTGGTTGTTTTGAATGTATGGTTGAGAGAATTTCCTTTGTCTGCAGTCGCTAATCGCTTTGAATTCTGGTGTCAATCAAGCGCAGCTGTTGCTATTGTATTACAAAATCTGCCCTTGTTGGATTAACACGTTTCGCAGTAGCTTGAGAACAGGCATGCCAGATCGAAATTTCCATTGGGCGCAAGCAATTCTCATTAATGAAAACAAATTTACGACGAGGAAGATCTGAGACCGCAATGGGGTTGCTTGGATGCAGCCAACTTAAAGTTGCATGTTCCCAGGATGATATTCTCATTGTATCGCTGCAATGCAGCTCAACAGCTGATCGAAATCGATCCCCTGTTATTTGATGAACGTCGACGGGCTTTAGAATTGCCTGCATTCCTTAAATCCTCATTTTTGCCAGTTTGCGATCTCGATGAAGATAGCAAAACATGGTACTGATATAGCGTAGCTATTCAGCCATCAAACAACGTTTGAATCATTGATTTTGGTTAATCAATTTAGTTTGTGTAAGAGTTTTTCTCGAGTCACTTTTATTGGGACACCATGTAATGTATATTCATCATATATCTAAAACTTTGTTTACCTTTTATTTCTTTAGCGAACCTCAGCCTTTCATAATCAAAAAGTTCTCTTCTTTCTCTCCCCTTGAAATCTTTCTCCAGAACTTCACAAAGATAGTCGACTGTAGGCTGTGGTTTATAGAAAGCACTCAGACAGGTATCTAAGTTGACCATCATTTTCCATTGAGTTGGCCTTATACTTTGATGATATCCAAACCAAACTTCCCTGCCATGGCCTAACTGGATGAGACTGTCTCCATCAGGAGGGGAGAAGAATGATCTTCCAACTGAAATATATCTGGAAAAGCAAAAGATACATTCGTAGTGTCTTTGATACACATGATAGTGAAGGTTAAGTTGTGGCTGCTGGCTGCAGAGAAGATCTAAAGTCTGATCTAAATTTTAGTCCCGAAGAAGCCTCGTATACCGAGGCGAAATATCAGCTCATATACGCAATTAATATCTAATAAAAAAAATGCCGACTTTGTTTTTGCGTTGTCACACTGCTTTCGTCTTACTGAATTGTTACGACCAATCTAAACCAACTAAATTTTGTTATCTAAGTTGACACATATGGTAACCCACGTGGTAACCAGTTTTAAGGAAGGTTGTAAACTGCAGGCTTGCGAGCTTGCAACTTTTTTACTCATAAACAAGGAAAGAGGTTTTCAAATAGGAGTTACCGTAAAAGCTCTATTTAGCCCAAAGGAGGCTTAATTAATTTCAAAGACTCCAGAGGGGGGGGCTTAAAAGCTTAAAAGAGAGGGGGCTTTTTAGAAGGGGATCTTATTCACAAAGTCAAATGAGATGGATGTAAACGGTAGCTTTGTAGTTCTGTTACCCCATATTTTGTGGAGTCAACATACAATTATACGAGTCAAATACACGAATTCGACAATTTTTGTCCCAAACCATATAAAAAATCAACATGCAAACATTCAAAGCTAAATAAATGGAAATCTTTGGTAACCTGTGGCATTGTAGCAAGTGCGGGGGGGCTTAATTAGAATTTTGGCTCAGAAGGGAGGGGCTTAACGGAGAGGCGGGCTTAATAGAGAGGGGGGCTTTATAGAGAGGGGGCTTAATAGAGCTTTTAAGGTACTTACTTTAATGATGGTAAATGCCTCAAGGCGATATCCATTGCTGTTATGGTATCGTATGGCATCTGATTGACTGCACCTCGTAATGCTTCTGACAAGGAATGCATACTGATGCAGGCTACCCACTTGATTGAAACCTTCAAAAGAATGGCATACTGTATTTCTAGACATGGTCACCAAGGTGTGTGGTTGCGGACCTCGGGGATATTTTATACTGTCTATGACAGACAGGCCAAAAAAGTATCCCCAAAGATAAAAAATTGCTGAAAAACTTCCTGAATGCAAGAATTTGATGAACATTTCCTCTCTTCCTCTACTGCGTGCAGATCAGATCATCATCAGCGGTCTCCTTTTATATCAATTAAAACACAGAAACATGCAACAAAGGTGCCACTCATCGCAGGAAAAGACACGCAGTCAGCAAGTTCCCACAATGAGTGACACTTACAATTAACTGAGGAATTAAACGCAAAAGAAAAACTACAATTGAAAGGAACGTAAAACGAAGAGCCTGATCGCTGAGCAGAACTGAGACTGCTTGACAAAACGAGCTGACCGGAAGCCGGTCCGACATGGATCCCTTGAACTGTAGAGAAAGAATTGGTCCTACATGTTTCTACAGTTACCAAATAGCAACGTCTGGTTGGATGGACATGGTTGTCCAGCAATACCAACTACCCAATTGATACGTTTCGTAATTAAGAAATCAGCTGTCTTTACACAGAAATGGGCCAGTGAAAAAAGATGGTCAAGCAAACCACATCATGAAACCACTATGATGAAACTAACCATACGGTACCTTGAACTGTCTTTCCCTTTTGTCATCTTCATCAAAGTACTTGATGTCAAAGTCCTTCTGTAATGGCAAAGATAGTACAATTATAAGCGAGAGATTTTTAGTAGGAGATGTGTTTATCATTGCTTATTGCAAAAAACACTTGTTTGCAAAAAAGTGGGAGCTTTGAGAGTAGCTAAAAATTTAATTTCATGACATATATATTCAATCTTTCTTTGAGCACGATCATGAGTTTGAACCTTTGTCTGGACATCTTAATTTCCTAACCTTTCTCATTAACTTTGATTTTCCCTGATCGCACCTTCCTTTAGCCTGCGTGCATCCCCTACTGTTTCCGCTGAGAAGGAAATTTCCGTTGAATTGAATTCATTTTCTGACGCCAGTAGAAAATGAATTCAATTCAACGGGAATTTCCTTTTCAGCGGAAACAGTAGGGGATGCACGCAGGCTAACTTTCCTTGGCAGATTAGCATTTGCCCGTTCAACTGTCAAGTGACTACCAAATAATGAGAAGCCATTGCATCTACTGTAATTCAATCTTAAAAACAAAACAAAACCTATGACCGCAACATTTTCCAACGAGAAATCCAAATGAGTCATACTGGCATACTCCAACTTGGATCAAAGATCTAACAGTGTCTTTTTCGGGGTATGTACAAGGGTGTTTCAGAAAAAACGCAACCCACCCTCATTCGAGATTCTTCAGGAAATGATGAGATTTGAATCAATTTGATGCATACCAAGGGGTGTATCAATCTTCTGAAAAGGCGAACGAGATTTTTAAAACAATAGGATTTTTACGGATTTTTTACGGATTTTTCTTGAAAACAAAAGGGTTTTTGCCAAAGGTGTACGATATTTTTACAGAGTGATATGCCCCTCGATGCATACCATCTCAGCATAGGTTTCAAATCTTTATCTCGGCGTAAAAAGGTAGGTGTAAAATTCAATGACCTATTTCTTCTGATCGAATGGCTTGAAAAAAACTTTAGATACTTATCTATAAATCTACCGTTGGACTTTTCAGAAATTTTGAATAATTTTGGAAATTACAGCGTATCTTACATTTCAACTAATTTGAGGATGTGACGTCATCAAATTTCTAAATCATAAACCAGATGAGTGACAGACTTTTGCTTGACATTTTATTGTAGGCATTTATGAACTATGGTTTTCTTCGAAATTATTTCATGTTACGTCAAACTGCTTAGAAATTACGATGGTTTCAAGTTTTTTTGAAAATTTTTCTTGAATTCTTGAAAAAGAAGAAAAACACTCTAATTCTGAAAATATTGAAGATTTTAGAGAATTCCAACGGTAGAATTATAGAGAAATATCTAAAGTTTCTTTGAAGTCATTCAGTTCAAAGAAATAGGTCACTCAATTTTACACCAACCTTTTTAAAGAGTTGGAACCTATGCATACCATCTCAAAGTAAAATCTATCTTCTTTCTAAAGATATCCAGGTTTGGTGGATTAATTGAAATTTGCATTGCTTAATTGCCGTTTTCGTAAGTATGGCTGTGGTCTAGTTTAAATGCCGGAAAGTGATAGGGTATTTACATAGACCATCTGTGTGACAGCTTATTTTATCATTATCAACAAATGCATCTCTTGGAAATGCACTCGTCTGTTTCCTTCCTTAAAGGTGGTGTGAAGCGAAAATTTTTATTGATGCAAATGAATAGCGCAGTTGAATGATAAAGAATGTCATTTAAATTATTTTGATACCTTGTTTTATTTTAGAGTTATCCACTGTTTTGTACGATTTGCTGATGACGTCATTTTGTTTGCAAAATGTAAAGAAAGTATACAAGGTTGGCCATGTTTCCAAAGAGAAATCTAATTAAAAAACTTTGTACAATCAACATGCCTTTCTAAACATCATATTAAGTCATGAGGCAATTTATATAACATCTATTCAGCTCAGCTGAAATATTTCTTACCACTGTAAAAAATGACGTCATCATCTGCAACTTAATATCAGTGGATAACTTGAAAACGAAATGAGGTATCAAAAAAATTTAAACGACATTCTTTATCATTCAACTGCGCTATTCATTTGCATCAATAAAAATTTTCGCTTCACACCACCTTTAAGGCATCACCTAAAGTGCTTCCTAGGCCTGAAATATTTTGACAACATTTGTTTCCTAATTTTTGTACCGTAAAAAGGTGTTGATTTTGCTCTTGCAGCATGCATCATTTGAAATTGGCCATGCTTACTGAAATATCAATTTAATTATGAATAATCCCATTAATGTATCCAAGATAGCATGTAATTAGAAAGAAGGAAGATTGTACTTTCACATGGCAAACTTCACATCTACTCACGTTCTATCAATTTTTCAAGATTTTCATTTATAGTTGGGTTGCATTTTTTCTGAAACACCCTGTAGATCTATAAAATTTCTCAACCTTTCTTTGAAGATGCCCTAGTCAGCGACACTATTCAGCACTGAAATAAAGAATAAAAAGCGCAAAAGACCAAACTGATGCCTGTTTTCTCAAGCATAGGGCTCAAATCTTTGAAATCTTTAAAAAGGTCGGTGTAAAATTACATGGCATTTTTCTTTGAATTGGATGGCTTGAAAGGAACTTGCGTTACTTTGCTGTAAATCTGCCGTGGAAATTGTTTGATATCTTGATTTTTTTCAAAATGGCAGCAATTTAACTATTTTTGAAAAAATTCATGGAAAATTTCGAAAAAATTTAAATCATCGTAAATCCTAAACTAAGAGAGGAAAGATTATATAACCTAAAAGAAAACCATAGTTTATGAAGGCCTACAACATGGCGGAAAGCAGAAATCTGTAGCTTTTCTAGTTTAGGATTTAGAAATTTGATGGTGTCATAGCCTCAAATTTAATAGATGCTGCCATCTTGAAACAAAGGAAGATTTCAATAAATTGCCACGGTAGATTTACAGCAAAAAACTCTAAGTTCCTTCCAAGCCATTTATTTCAAAGAAAACTGCAATAGAATTTTACACCGACCTTTTTAAAGATTTGAGCCCTATGTTGTTTTCTCAAGTGGTTAGGCCCTCTTCAATGGTACAATATATATAAAATTTCCTTACCCTGTCTTTACCAATTGGCAATGGTTGGACAGTATAGACATTTTTCTGTCCATCATAAACTGGTTTATGCTCTCCAAAGATTTTCTGATACATTAAAACCAGCCTTTCAATGACTTGTCTATTTAGTGCCCTTGGGCATGTGCTTGGATTTATTGCAATGTCATAATGATAGATGTCGTAGTCTTTAAAAGCAATTTCAAAGAAATTTGTAGCCACTCTCGCTCTTCTTCCGGTAGTTCCATAACCAGGTCTTTTTGGTAAATCCAATGAACCTATAAATGCAAAATGGCAAGATCTTTCAAAGACCGTACACTACAGGCTTTAAGCACATAATATGGTTCTACTGGACAAGGACAGATTTGGTAAGACAATAGCACGAGTCGGTTTTGATAGACACTGCAATTCAAAGCGATTAGCGATCGCAGACAAAGGAAATTCTCTCAACCAGTACTTCAAAACAAGCAAAGCCGCAAAAATTTCTCTGAAACCCAGGTAGCTAGCTCGCTCGTTGTGCATTCAAGAAACTGTTCTTAAGAACAAACAAGAGCATATATCGAAAGAAGAAAGATATATCTACATATCTACCGTGGGCATTTTATTTCTTTGGTTCAAAAGCTGAGCAGTAAGTGTTTTAATTGTACCCAAAAGAATAAGAGAATTAGACCACCTTCCAATCGACTTCTGAACCAAAGAAATAAAATGCCCGAGGTAGATGTGTAGATATATCCTTCTTCTTTCGATATATGTATGCTAATGTTTGCTCTGAAGGGAAATTTCTGGAATGCACAACCAGCGCGCTAGCTACTTTGGGTCTCAGAAAAACTTTTTTGGCTTTTTTGTTTTGAATGTATGGTTGAGAGAATTGCCTTTGTCTGCAGTCGCAAATTGCTTTGAATAAAATGCAGCTGTCGCTAATGTATTACAAAATCTGCCCTTGTTTTCTGCAAATGAATTCTTAGAGAATATTCTTGGTCTCCTGAAATGATTCTTGTTTAAGGATTTATATACAGCACAGTCTTTCCTAAGGCTTGTCAAAAATGTGAAGGAAACTGCACTTTTCATCCCCTTTTCATCAAGTCATTGGGTTCTGAAAGGGACTCTTGAGTGGTTATGAAACATTGATCATTTTAACCCAATTCGTACAAACTTATCAATTTCCTCTAAAAATTCTTGAGCAGGAAAACAGTGTTAATATGCAAGGCTTTTGCTGTAAGAGATTGCAAAGACATTTTCAGAATGTGAAGGGCACTTTAGCAGATCTTCTCAACGCAATTGTAGTGATATAATAGGGCTTCACCTCCGTTTTTACTTCATGAATCCCCAAAGTAAAAAAGGGATCTGCATTTGGTTTGCGTGTTTGCAGCAAATATGCACAAAGTTGATTTTGGTATGTTTCAGATTTAGGAGTTTGTAAAGAGTTTGAATTTTGAACCAAATGAGTTTGCAACAGTTTTTCAAGCTTCCTGTAAAGATGAACATTTTCACAAACTCCATACAAACTTGCAAATTCCAAAAGAACAAGTGCAGACTCAATTCAAACTGATTCCAAACTTTGTGCAAATTGTATTTTTGCTTAGTGAATGATAAAATATATTTGGGGAATATAAATGAGGGGCACATGGTCAGCAGATCTTCTCAGCACAATAATTATAGTGATATTTGCTGCATCAACAAACCAATAATTGAATCCTTGTTTCTTCCATTTGCATTGGCAATACACATTGAAAGAAACAACCGATTCCATTATGGTCAGCCTTCCATTGTGCACAATCAACAAACTTCTTTTGCATATATTTTAAAATTTCACTGATTGAATTATGTTGATCTAATTGGAAGCTGTTGACTGCTTTGTTGTCCTGTGAGCTGAATGTTTTTTTTACAGCTGGAGCTTGCAGTTGCAGGTACCTGTACAAAAAGACAAGGCTAAACTAATGGGCATTATGCCCTTGTTATGACCTCATCCTAACCTTTAAAGAAAGTTACGAGGCTGTATAGTAAGATTCTAAGTTAAAACCAGTCTAACACAAGGTTTCCACAAGGCTAAGATCAACCTCCTGCTAGCCTAGGTTACACTTATTAGCATTTTTCGAGCAATTTACAAAGTTACGGTATGCTTTTCTACGCTAGAACAAGGTTACAAGGCCATAACTACAAGGCTTGTACATGGCTATCACATGGCCTTGTATTTTCGTACAGGTATCTTTGTCTATTGTAAGCATACTTATATTAAGCTAGGTTTACAAAAGATATTTGGTATGTAAGGTGCTGATTACCTTATTACATCAAATTAGCACAGGTATCATTTAATGCAGCAGAAATTTAAGTAATCACAACTTAACGTAAATGGCAAACTTAGTTTCACAGTGTGCAGTTTATTTCTGTTGCAGTTTCTCCTGGTCTTTTTTAAGCAAAATACCTTTCAGCAATTCTGAAAAAGTATTCAGCAACACATGACCTAAATTTTGTTGAAATTTATAGGCATTGTTAAATGAACAAATAAATAGAACAATGGAATGAAGCTCTCATGCTGATCATTCTAAAATTTTGAATCCAAGGAAATCCCTGATTATGAATGGCTATATAATGCTTCTACTTTTCTGTTCACCTTCCCTATGTTTCTTAATCTTGTTTTGCATTAAAATTCTTTTTGAAGAAGAGGGTGTGCCTCCTCAAGCTAAGATCTGACTGAGCCAAAGTAAATTTAGAGGTTACAACATGATGTGATTCTAAAAACGGAAGAAAATTGTCTGAAAATTCAGGAGGGTGCTGAGGCTCCGGCCAATGGCCGGAGCAGTTGAAAACAAATGTAAAAAGGGTATTGGCCCAAATCAATGTTAATGGTGGGAAACAAAAATCTATGTGGGACTAAAGACTGTTAATGATAAACCACACCAGATATCAACACCAAATTTTGTTCTAGCAGTTATTAAAAAGATATCTTACAGTTTCACATTTCTCTATTGAATGGCCGGAGCTGGCCGGAGGAGCAGGCCGGAGCAGGCCAGAGCTGGCGAAAAAAATACAAAAAGGACCAAGGCTCCGGCCCAGTTCCGGCCAAGCTCCGGCCATTGGCCGTAGCCTCGGCACCCTCCTGAAAATTTTGGCCTATTATTGTGCTTTTTGGTGAAGCATCATTAACCTAAATTTTAAATTAAATTCTTTTTGTTAGTTAGAACTGAGACTTTCAGTAGGAGAGCATTTGAATATGCGTACCTGGAACCTCACACCTGGAACTCTTTGCCACTCCACATCAGACAATCAAAGACCATCACTATTTTCAAGAAGGCATTGAAAACACATTTTTTGAACATATTTTCAAAAGATTACAACAATAATAATAATGGTAAATGGTTAAATATTCTGTGGCACCAGGATTGAACAGAATGATCGATATAATAATGCCTAACCTAACTGAAACTCATATCTTGTAAAAATTCATAGTACCTGCTTTCTGCGTAGTCACCTGCTGTTGTGTCGTCGAACCTGCAGTGTTATTAATTGCTCTTCCTCGGCCCCTTCCCATTGGCCTAGGCCTGGGCCTAACCGAAACTGGCGGGACTTCTGGCTTCTGTTCTTGTGTAGCAACCGTTGTGGGACCAGGCTTGGGCTCTTCTGTGTTGGTAGCATTGTTAATTCTACTTCTTCCCCTTCCTCTGCCACGTCCAATCCCTCTCATCTTGTGGCTTTTGCTTCGAGCATCGGAAGGTTTTTCCCCTCTGCTCTGAACCTTTCATCAAACCATTTTCCAACGGTTCTTTGTTTTGGTACATGTTGTTGTGGTTGTTTAGACTTATGACGATATGAGCCTCTTGTTTCCCTGTGCTCTTTAACTTCAAGCTGGCGATTCGGTCAACAGAAAAACCTATCCCTATTTGAACTCGATTCGATTGATAAGCCCCCCTCTTTAAGCCCTCTCTAGAGTGTCCGATAGAGTAGTTTTTTCTACCGTTTATCCCAATCCTGTTGATGAAAGCCATGCCAGAGGCCTTCCTGATTCGTAATAAATATACCGTTCAACATTTGAGATGAAGTCCATGAAGTCACACTTGAAGTCACGTTCTTGACGCATTCCAGATAACGATGGATGAAGCACCGCTTAATATAACTTTGCAGATTGCGTCAAGCGCACCTGAAAATCGCCTCAGGTGTGAATTTGCTTCAGAATTCAAACGCCTCAGAAAAAGAAATCTCGACTAAATTTTGAGCAAAACCAAACAGCCCAGCTTTGTTCTGGCCAGAAGATCGTGAACAGACTATGCCCTGAGACTGTGGAATAAATGTTTTCCGAGATCCTTCCACTCCACCTACAGTGCGAGACACTGTAAATATCTCCAGATCCCTTCATTAGGCCTTCATTACGCAAATCGTAAGTTATGTAATGATCAATGATACTGGAGACAAATCTAAAGCGCAAGATTCTAACTCCCTTGAAGAATCAACCGCAAGGGCTATGGGTTTTATTCTTAAGGTTATTATCATTGTAAATTGATGTTAGATATTCTAATTTGCTGAAGGCTTGATATATGTATTAAGAAATCTCAGTTCTGCCGGACGAAGTTTTACAGAGAAAGGAGGCACAATAAACACAATTTATTTTTGACATTTTTCTCCAAGCATTTATATTTACATATGCCATTAAAATAAGATCGTTAATTTGCACGCATGTAATCAATATTAAGAAACAAGCTATCTAAGTTCACACGAAAAACTCGGTAACGGATTCGATAATTCACGATTTAAAGGAGAGAGGCATTAGGTATTAGATACCAAAAACATACAAGGAATCCTTCCAGTTCCCTACGAAGTGTTGCGCAAACTTTAACAAGTGAACTCCTTGAGTTAAACACAAATTTCAAAATGTGTTCAAAATGTAAAATTCAGCTTACCATTTTTGGAAAAAATTGCATTTCTTCAAATTCTAATTCTATTTCATTAATTTGTATATTTTCCATTAATTTTTCAAAAGGTTTGTCTCTATTTTCCCTCAAATCTATTTTGCAAATGTTTCTTTCAAATGGTTTTCTAAACGAATGTTACCAAGAACTTGCCTAAAAATCCTAAATATCCTTCGTCCTATACTTCCTTGTCAGGTTTTAAATTCTTTTTGCTATTAAGCCAAAATAATATCAACGCTCACAGCAAAATAACAAACGATATTCTCTAACAGCCAGATTAAATTAAGCATACGTTAAAACTATACGTGAAAGACAGTTTTATGAAGAGACGAGTCCATTTAGTACGACCTTATCGCCGGCGGTACCGTCGTGCATTCTTCTTTGCTCAGGGTGTGGTCGATAACGGGGCGATATGTCAGATCAACCTGTAAAAATAGAGAATGGTGAATAAACTTCTGCGTACAAGCCTTTAATTCACTTACCGTAATAACTCTATCAAGCCCCCGGGGGTATATTTAATTTTGGAGGCTCCAGAGAGGGGTTTAAAGGAAAGGGGGCGTATTCGGAAGGGGGGTATTCACAAAATCAAATGACAAGGACATAAATAAAAACTCTTAGTTCTTAACCCAATATTTTGCGGAATCACCATATAATTTTACGAGTCAGATACACAAATTCGACACAGTTTCCATCCCAAACCATATCAAAATGAACATGCAAACTTGTTAAGCTAATTAAGTGGAAAATCGTCGGTAACCGGTGGCGGCTGATATAAGTGATGGGGGCTTAACAGATGGGGGGGGGGCTTATCAACAATTTTGGCTTAAGCCAAAATGTGGTTTCACGACGGCGTTTTCATGTTGAAAAGAAGATTGATAAACCTGCTCAAATTCAAGCTTTAAATGGCATGAGAAAGAAACGGCCTAATTTTCCAGTCAACATTTTAGATGTGATGCAAAAGGCTGAACTTGTATTTGTATTCTCTGAACTTAGTATTAACTGAACTCGTATTCTCTGAACGACATATATTCTCTGAACGACATCTAATATATCAGATGAGCTTATTAGAGAGGGGGTTTAATATGGATGGGGCTCAATAGAGCTTTTACGGTAATATGGATTTAAAGTCCCATGAAAAGTCTGAGTCAGTTCTCGTTGATAAATGTTAATCAAATGTTAGAACTGCGATCAGCTGCAATATAAGCACTGAGACGATACTTAAACGGAATTAGCTGCATAAACCGGGTGTTGACCGGTATAGCAGGAAGGTTGAAGGAAGGTGTTGGCATACCTACCTTCAACCTTTCTACTATACTGCGCAACACCTGGTATTATGACCATCTAGGTAGTCTGTAGAATGTGAGACCATCCTATTCTTAAGTCTGCAATAGACAGCATACGTTCCAAATCTTTAAAAATGCTGGTTTGAAAATGAACGACCAATTTCTCTGAATCAAATAGCCTGTTAACAAGTCAGGCTATGGGTCAAATGACTTGGAAACAAATTTTAACTGCTTAGTTGTAATTCTACTGTTTGGCTTCTTAAAAATCTTCAACAGTGACAGAATTAGAGGGCTTTTATATATTCTTTAAGAATTCAAGTAAATTTCGAAATAAAACAAAAACAATCGTAACTTCAGTCTTTTTGAAGAAACAAAGAATGATTTTCATGAAAACCATAGTTTACGAATGCCTACAATATGGTATCAAGCACAAGTCTTTCACTCTTCTTGTTCAAGACTTAGAAATTCGTCACATGCTCAAAAGAGTTGAAATACGCTGTAATTTCGAAACATATTGTAGCATGAAATTAGGCCGCCTTTACGAATAAGGCTGCAGTGCATGGCAGTTACCCAAGAGCCTTTAAGCTGCACAGTTGAGGAAACAATACAGAAAGGACAATGCCTACCTTTCCGGTCTCGACATCTTGGTATGACAGAGTGTGTTTTCTCCAATGTTGATCGAATGGCTTTTGCGTTTGTCCGTCGAGTGGTTTGCCATAATCGTACTCATCAATACGTTGCTAAGAAACGAAAAAAGATTTTTAAACACAAACACGCACATAAACTAAAGTACCGCATTCAAGACTCACTAAATCATATCTGAAACTGAAAACAATTCCAGCTACGCAGTGTCCACCCAACGGTGCTAAAAGCATCAACACAGTGCACATCGGGTATCCCAGAAAAAAGTATACAGATTTGGTTGGGCCAAACAATGAGAATTTAGCTTTAATCAATGGCTGATCAATTTCATAATGTTCCTCGATAGTTAACTTAACTTGAACAAATATACCTCCTCTGTTGATACTGGTGCTTTCAGAGCTAAAATATCAATCTTGAAAGTTTAAATTTGCATCCACATCCAAGCCGGAGCTCTGGCCTTAGCAAATTCCTGAAGTACATCAATTTAGAACTGAGAAAAAGCTAGGGAAGTGCACAATGGGGTGACTTCTAGCAAACGGAATATAATATGATCTTAACTCCGTCTCAAACTAGAAGTCATCTGAGATTTGCGACAACACAAAATTCCCTTGCAAAATACTTCTACTGTTGTTATTCGTGGGCATTTGCAGGTGACATCTAATTTGAGACAGAATATAAGTTTGTTTCACATATTATCAAGGATTGTTTTGATATATTATTTGCTGTGCTTCAAGAATTCACTTCAGCCAAAACACCAAAGCTCTGGTTTGGAGGTGACAACGAATTTGAGCTTTCAACATTAATATTCAATGCACTCAAAGCAACAATATCAACAAACGAGGGATCTATGTTCAATTCAACTATCGAAGAATATTCTGGAAACTGGTTCGCCATTGCTTAAAGTTAAATTCTCATCGCTGGGCACAACCAAATCTGCATACTTTTTTATCTATGTTAAAGTCAACTATCAAGGGGTATGCTGGAAACTGGTTAGCCATTGATCGAAGCTAAATTCTCATCGCTGGACCCAACCAAATCTGTATACTTCTGGGACAGCAAGTAGAGTGGGAGTGTTAAGTAAGAAGACAAATTTGACTTAAGTCTGTCTCAAATAAGGCGTCACATGAGATTTGCAATAACGCAAAATGACTCATTCCAAACACTTTAATTGCGCTTATTCGCAGACATTTTCACGTGAATCTAATTTGAGACAACTTCATACCTTGTAGTTGTAACCGACTCCATTGTTTATCAGTATAAATCGTTTATGTGTAGCCTTTAGAAATTGTATTTAATTGTATATTTAGGTTTAGTTTTGTTGCCTGTCTTTATGTTAAAGCCATGGGGTAGTCATGGTCTTTTGCTCCCCATAGTATCGTCCTTGTAGTGTAGTAAAGTAGTTCGTAAACGTTGTTTTATGTAATTCACTTTTACAAATCTTCATACCTTAGTCCTTTCAAATTTCGCCTGCCTTCAATTTTGGCTCCCTTTAATTTTCGCCCCCCCCTTGTGCAGGAGTTTCGCGGGATTTTCGCTCCCTTTAATTTTCGCCCCCCTGGTTTGGATTGATATGACGTAATTTGGATGGATATGGGCCCGAGGAAGAGAACACTGTGGAACTAGAACAACAAAATCACCCCTCAGACACAGGGGAGGACAACATAATTGTTATCGAATAGTAATGAATGTCTTATATTTTGTATTACAATCAAAACTAAAGTTTTTTCATAGAAAATAGATTTTTTCGCTTCCTTTAATTTTCGCTCCCTCTAATTTTTGCCCCCTAAAATATTTCCGCAATTCGCCCCCTTTAATTTTCGCCCCCCTCCGGGGCGAAAATTAGAGGCAGGCGAAATTTGAAGGGACTAAGGTATTGAATATGAAAAAAATACCTTGTAGTCTTCCCTGGCATGTGCACCTCTGCTCTCCTTCCTTGCTTCAGCGGAAACAATCGTCTGTGATGCGTTCAGCAACAAATTTTGCAATTCAAGTGCTTCAATGAGATCAGAGTTCCACACCATTCCACGGTCAAACAATTTCACTTCAGGCAACATTTTGTAGATTTCATCCATAAGTTTCACTCCTTCTGCGAGGACATTTCCATCTCTGAACACGGCTGCGTTGTTTTGCATAACCTGTTGCATTTTCAGCCGAATTTCAGCGACGGATAATGAGCCATTGGCGTATCTCAGAGAATCCACGTTGGCAACCGATTCTTCACCTGCGTTCTGAAACGGAAGTGTGGATGATATGAAAAACAATTTCTTGGTTCTTGTCACGAAAATAGGTCGTGGGCAGCATATGTGTTGAATTTTAGCAAAACCTTAAAACTACTTATGAGAAACGTTTTATCAAATAACCTAAAATCTAAACACTTGAAATACAACATACATGGTACTCGTCCCATCCAGTTACTCACTCCCCACTGCAGACATGATGAGAAATGTTATTCCCTTATTATTACTTTGCCAAAAAATGACAGATCATTAATATAGATAAAAACAATAAGAGGGCCTAGCATAGGTTCCAAATCTTTAACTCGGCGTATAAAGGTGGGTGTAAAATTCAATGACCTATTTATTTTGATTGAATGGCTTGAAAGAAACTTTAGATACTTATCTATAATTCTACTGTTAGACTTTCCAGAAATTTTGAATATTTTTCGAAATTACAGCGCATCTTACATTTAAACTCATTTGAGGATGTGACGTTATCAAATTTCTAAATCATAAACAAGATGAGTGACAGACTTTTGCTTGATAACATATTGTAGGAATGCATAAACTATGGTTTTCTTCGAAATTACTTCATGTTGTGTCAAACAGTTTAGAACTTGCGATGGTTTCAAGTTTTTTTGAAAATTTTTCTTGAGTTCTTGAAAAAGAAGAAACACATTTTAATTCTGAAAATATTGAAGAATTCAGAACAGTCCAACGGTAGGATTATAGAGAAATAGCTAAAGTTTCTTTGAAGTTATTCAGTTCAAAGAAATAGGTCACTCAATTCTACACCAGCCTTTTTAAGATTTGGAACCCATGCTAGAGGGCCTACTAGATAAAGAATTTACATACACATACCTTTGGTAGGTCTGGCATTGACTCTCCTGGTTTGTGATTCTCAGCAATGGTAAGAGCACAGGCACGTCCAAAGATGACCAAATCAAGCAATGAATTAGCACCTAGACGATTGGCCCCATGAACGGATGCACATGCAGCTTCTCCTGCAGAGTACAAGCCTTCTACGATCTTATCTTCACCATTTACATAATCTATGACCTGCAAAAATAGATGAAAGAAGTGCAATTTATGTTTCGTGCTTACCAAAGATGACATAAAAAATCATCAAAAATTGATTATCAAACCTTTGATAAAATTGATAAAATGACTTGTTTGTCAAAGACCCAAACATATTTATAGATGCTAAAATGTTTGCTTTTGATGCAACAAGGTAGAAAAATTACACATTGAAAAACCTCATTTTGAGCTATAATCTTTAAGCAAAATACTCAGTCTTGCCTAACAGCCAAAATTTTCCGATTTTTCATCGTCATGGAAGTCTCCAATGATAGTGTGTATTTCTTTCTGTCATTTATGACCAAACTAGAAGCTTTAGATGCACAAAGAAACTTATCTGGCAAGCATAAATGCTTTTTTGCAGTATGATTCAAAACAAGGTAGCCCTAAAAAGAGCTAAATTTGTTAAATATAAACCAATTACAAGGTCAACCATGTCTGGGAAAATATTTTGGTTCTTGATCTACTTGGCAAAAAAAATTGAAGATCGGCCATGTAATCAAATTTGGTGATTTTCCAAAAGGGGGTACTTTTTGTTGGGACACCCGGTAGTATCCCACGATCCAAAACGAGCTGGGGCTGCGTATCTAAATTCAAGTTTCACAAATTTAGACATAATTCTAGTGACACAGTAAACCCAGTGTCAAACAACAGTACAGAGGATATGCATTTAAAGAGCACTGATGCAATCTTATCGCTGATGTTAATGCTGTACTTCAAAATAATGGATAGTCTGTTTGGGGCAATGGCTTATGAGGTAAATAGATCAATTCTAATCAACATGTATTTTCAAGACAGAACGTTTTAACTGCAAATGTTTCTTATTTTCCCAAGAAGACATCTTACTTCTCTCCTCTCCCTTTGTATATCGACGGTTTGCTTTCTCTTTGAATTTCAGTTGTTTGTTTTCTTTGTTCTACTTGATAGATCGTTTAATGTATTTGCACCTGTTCATCTTTTGATTTCATTTTACTTTGAAAATAAGTAAAGATTTTATTTTACTTTAAAAGAAACTTTCGCGTTCATCGCGTTTTTGACCGAAATTCGCGAAAGAGTATTCAGCAAAATTTCCTAAAATGTCAAATTTGGGAAAATTCATTCCTGCCAAATTTCATACCATATAACATTCGCAAGTTTAAGTTGCCACAAATCATATCATTTTCGCAAAACGCGACAGTTTATTCTCCTAAAATTTCCCATTTTGGCAGATTTGTGAGAGCTAATTAAAAATAGTTCGCCTTTTTTCGAACTCGCAAAAGTTTTTTCCCACGGAAGTGTCTTGGCATTGGATCCCTAAAAGTATGGGAAACCATACCTGTCCCTTGTAATTCGTTGGTACTCCACCCATGTTGTAGTGCACAGTTGGCAAGACCGGGATTGGATCCCTTGTTACATCAACACCAGCAAAAATCATGGCTGTTTCAGAGATTCCTGGCAACCTCGTACTCAAGACCTCTGGTGGCAAGTGAGACAATTGAAGGTAAACATGGTCCTTGTTAGGTCCACAGCCTCTGCAAGGAAAATTATACCAAGATGTTTAGAGCATAAATTCCAAACCTTTAACTCGGTGAAAAAAGGTGGGTGTAAAATTTAATGACCTATTTCTTCTGATTGAATGGCTTGAAAGAAACTTTAGATGCTCATCTATAATTCTACCGTTAGACCTTCCAGAAATTTTGAACATTTTTCGAAATTACAGCGTTTCTTACATTCCAACTCATTTGACGATATGACGTCATTAAATTTTTAAATCATAAACCAGATGAGTGACAGGGTTTTGCTTGATACCATATTGTAGGCATTCATAAACTATGGTTTTCTTCGAAATTATTTCATGTTGCGTCAACCAGTTTAGAAAATGCGAGGGTTTTAAGTTCTTTTTGATAATTTTCCTTGAATTCTTGAAAAAGAGGAAAAACACTCTAATTCAGAAAATATTGAAGATTTCAGAAAAGTAGAACGGTAGAATTATAGAGAGATAGCTAAAGTTTCTCCGAAGTCATTCAGTTCAAAGAAATAGGTCATTAAATTTTACACCAGCTTTATTAAAGATTTGAAACCTATGCTGATGTCTAGAAGGAAAAATAAATAAAACCTTGGAAATGAACATGGTTTAAACAGTTTTATATCACATTGACATAAAGAAATGAATTCAGTTTTAGAGTGACGCAAACACAACTAAGCCTTGCCATATTAGCGCTCACACCTGGCTCAACCCAAGTATATCTATAAAAAGTCAGATATACTGTATCCTGGTTTTGCTTTATGTCGCTCATAACCTGATTTATCACAACTGGTTTAATATGCTCAGTGTAAAGTGGTACAAGTATGACAGTGATGAAATCTGAAACATTCCAGAAAGGAGTAGAGGGGTAGGCGGAGAAGCACACATGGATCTGTAAAAATGCAACAATGTTTATGACAGTCATTTCATAAGATGGTATGGGTGCGCACTGCAAACGAATATTTGATTACTTTGAACCTGATATATAATTCATTTATATGAAATACTGACTTAGAACGTCTTGCATTCAAAGCCAGGAAGGGCTTATTTCTTAGCACAGTTATTTTCATTTAAAGCTGAGACAATTTTCAGACTCTAACACTTTAGATTCAAGCTAACAATCAACACTAATTTCAAATTCAGCGGGAAATAAGGATTCTTAAAGCTCATGCTTTATAAACATCTACATATTAATCATTAAGCCAATAAGGCATCACACTAAGGGGATCAACCCACCACCCATGCACACCCATGATAAATCATAGAGGCAGTGAAAATGATAGAAACTCCATGGCAACAAAGATCAAGGAGTTCATTCTCATACCTTCCTTCACGAATTTCAATTGTCATTGATCTTGAAACGACATCTCTTGATGCCAAGTCTTTGGCATTTGGTGCATAACGCTCCATGAAACGTTCACCCTACAGACAAAAATTGATAATTTTATATGGAGTATACCAGAAGAAAATAATCAAAAATTTACGTCAGCTTCAAAGTGAAGAAACGTTTTCAGGGAAGGGATTCCCAAAGGGCACAGTCAGGTTGATTCAATGCTGAATGTCTCTGACTACAGAGGGAATCACCTCTCCTTTAGCTTTTCTACAAAAGAGTCTGGATCGAGCACTATTTTCATACATTTTTATACGAAAGGTTCAATTGAGTGGCGTTAGAGCTTCTATCGCTTTTGTGCACATTCGAAAATTCTACAAAATGTATGAAACACCGTTTGATTCAGATTCCCTTTTAGAATAGATAAAGGGTGTATTCTGGTTGATACAAGGTTTAAACATTGATCAATGTCAACATTCGACCAACATAAACTTCATGAAGCAATTTCAGCGTCAGACTTACTGTTACTATGATGCTGATACAATGTTGATACAACGTCAATCTAGCGTTTGCATTTCAAAGCTGACAACAAATTTCATTTTCAACGTTTCATCAATCCAGAAGGAATGCTGTGAGTCAACGTTTTTTCAACATTTTGCATCTGTTGTTTGCCCACTGCGTTAAAATGAGAATAAAAGCATCCTTGACTATTTGGCTAGTTTGTATACATGGCTATTGTTCACTGAATAGAATCATTACCTCACTGTTGATCAAATATCCTCCCTCTCCTCTGCTTCCCTCGGTAATCAGGCAACCAGCACCATATACACCTATAAGAGATTGAAAAATTGATAAGATAAAAACGAGCAGAGATTTTTGGAGAACTGTCTTTTTAATTGATAAGTGTTCTGATATTTTAATTGATAAGCGTTCTGAAGACTTAATCTTACGGAGTGTCCCAAAAATGTGTATCAGCATTCGCCAACATGCTCAATCACCAGTGATGCACCGATTGGAATAAGATACCCTTCGTTTGAAGCAAAATGTCTAACTTGGATGTAGAAATCTGTTTCGTTAAAACCAGAAAATACTACGAACTGTGATCAACTTTCGTCCTGTCTTCAGTTTTAGAAAAATGGTAATTTAAAGACTTATCTTTCTTAGAATTTTCAAAAGCAACCCATTTACATTTGGGTGTGCCTGCTTTCATTTTTACAAGCTTAAACTTAGGGAAAATGTTCTAAAAATGTATGCTTCTCTTTGAAATATGTCTGAAAACAACCCAAAGAAAACAGCCTGAACTATAGAATTGTATGATCGATTTTAATGAAAAACTTTTGCATGCAAGTTAGGCTGTTTGCTCACTATGATCATTTTTTAATTCAAATCAATGCTTAATTCATGGTAATACACTTTGGCAAATGCCAATGCATCTTTTGGAATACCCGTTACATTCTCCAATTTCATTTGAAAATCTTTCTCTTTTCGGACTGTTTCTAACTTCATTTGAAAACCCCTTCTCTGCCACATAGCACACATTAACATCCAAAACTTCCCATCTTTAAATACATGCCACATTGTTCCACAAGATTTTCCTCTTTCATTCCAGCACCTTCCACAACTACACATGGTGTAGTCCTCTGACTTTGCAGCCAGAACAGTCAGGTGGACAGGGTTCAATACCCAGTAGAGCCCCATCACTTGAGCATCATGACAAGGGGTCGCAGACTTGATTAGGTCTTCTCTACTTCTGCGATCCCAGTGCTTGGCGCTAAAAACCCCACCTTCAACTTCACCTTCACATACCTGTTGGATGAAACTGGACAAATTCCATGTCTTCATTTGGCAAGCCTGCCCTTGTTATCATTGCAGAACCATCTCCAGTGCATGTATGTGCTGATGTGCAGGAGAAATAAGAGCGTCCATATCCACTAAAAAGAAAAAGCAAAGTGTGATTTGTATATACAATGTAATACTCTCTAGTTAGCCACATCTGAGGAGTAACTATTTTAATTACACCCAACAAATATGAGGATTGAATTGCATACTATTTGGCTTCTAAATTAATTAAGTATACTGGATGAGGCAGATGTTCACATATATCCTTTCTTTTGATGGATACTCATGTCTGCTTTTAAAAACTATTTCTAGCATTGACAACAAGCGAGCCAGCTACCTGAGTTTCAGAGAAACTTCTTTAGCTTGTTTGGTTTTGCTCATGATTCAACCACCCTTTGCCTGCAATTGCAGATTATCTGCCCTTGTTTGTCTGAAATGCCCTATTTCTGCACAAACTAATGGTTCTGAAATAGGACAGCTTACCCAGTGGCAATGATAGTGTTGTTTGCCTTGATCCTGTGAAGTGAACCATCTTCTAAGCAGAGTGCAGTAACTCCAAGACATCTTCCTTTGTCCATTATCAGATCCAAGGCAAAGTACTCAATGAAATAGTTGCAATCATGTCTCAACGACTACAAAGATAACTTTTTTTACTAACCTGTTAATGGAGGCACAAAACAGAAACCCATATACACAACATAAACCTTAAAGACCCATTGTCAACCATGAGCCTTAGTGTGCAGAATGTAAAGAGAGACAGTAGAATTTAGGCCAAAAACGACTTTTAGATAACACGAAAGTGGACTTTGGTGCCAGAGAGGATCATGGTTAGCAATGGGTCTTTAATAGACCTTTCAACATAGAGGATACTGCACTTCGTGAAAACAGAACAATGCAAATGTTTAAACAATTCCTTTTAATATCTTAGAAGTTATCACCAAATCATGAAGCAGCTGAAGAGCCTGTCACACCCATTCAAGATTTGCCCAAGTTTTAGATTCAATGGATTTTAATAAGTTCGCCTCTTGTTTGATTTCAAATCACACCAAAATTTACTTCTGAACCAAATTAAGATTGGTGGTCTTGTCACAAAAAATTGATGAATGTTTTAAAAAGGAAAATACAGTATAAAGCTTAAAGTTATAATGGTTTCGCCTTATCATAGGAAATTAAAGCTGCTAGGAATTAAGGAAACTAAATATATGCGACCTAAACTAACATTTACACCAGGGGAAAATGTAAAACTATAAGTAAATTTGACAATACAAATACGAAAGACAAAAAAACACATGCCTTGAATTAATGTAGATTTCCAACATTAACATCTATTTATTTCATGGAGTGTTCAGTTACCTGTCCATAAAGTGTATGCAGCAGTGAGTGTCCTGTCCTGTCAGCAACAGCGCAACACCTATGTGCTTGACCTCCTTTTCCAAAATTCAAACTTTGACCTCCAAAGGCTCTTTGGTAGATTTCTCCATCTTCTGTTCTGCTGAATGGCATTCCATAGTGCTCAAGCTACAAGTGGATATTACATTGGTTTGAGAAGTCAGCAACAGAGGAGAAGCCTTAACAACTCTTTACATTATCACATTGAATATACAATTTCCGTTGATACAAAACTTTTGCAAAATACCAAGTATGACTCAAACAAGGAAATAGGGAACTGAAAAAGTCTTTTGCACAAAATAAAGTAATTGACCATAGACGACAGTGATTAAAATGTTGTCTGGTAGCTAAATAGGTCAGCTAAATGGCTAATACTGTTTTTTCCCTATTTTCCTTTGAGATCGCAAACATGCAAAATAACAGTTTTAAACCCATCAAAAATTCATGAAAAACAGGGGATCGATTTTGATCAGCTGCATTTAAATAACACAATGAGCATATCATCCTGGGAATGTGTAACACAGGCTGATAAATCCAATCAATCCCTTGTTGTATTAGAATCTTACTTCTAGAAAATCTATTTTCATTGTTGAGAATTGTTTGCATGCAGTGGCAATATCCATCTGACAAGCCTCTTCCCATGCTGATGCAAAACGTATTTGTTATTTTCTTGTGCTGATCAAATTGATCACATTGATAAATTTGACAGTTTTTAGAATCACCTGTTTTAACTGAAACTTTTTTGTCAATATGCCATGTTGATAAAGTAGGAAAATATGGTAGGGATGTAGCCAAGCCATTAAGCTACCAAACAACATTTGAATCATTGATTTCTGTTGATTACCATTTCATGCTGAAGTGGCTTTCTTATTTCACTTTTTTGGGTCACCTGCTACAAGGCTACATCCATTATCAATAAGATGAGCAGTGTAACAGGGATTAAGCTACTTGATTTCATGAGGATTACAGTCCTTTATATATAGTAGTATCTTCATATCTTTACTAAATCCTCAATTTCCGCAATTTGCATCAGGATAAAGGAAGATGGCAAAACATCATCACAGTTTAGGCTGTATTTAGCTTTGAAACAACATCAGAAACTACTCTGTTAGCTCAACCACTGATTTGTCCACCCATTTTGGGTGATTAGAGTTCTTTCCATATGTCCTCTTCAGCTCCATTGATTTAGATGCATCAGTTTTCATTATCCGTATCATTTAGCATCATATCATATTGGTTTAACATGTAGCTTTTAGCTGAGAATTTACATGAAATTGAAATTGAAAACTGAAATTGATTGAGTGAAGTATGTATGAGTCTTGTGCTCTGATCTTCAAGACTGTAAAAATTTGTATTACTCCCATGAAACGAATAACTCCTAATTCTAATTCTACCTAATAAAGGTACCTCAATAACGGCTTTAGGAGCCTCTCTCGTCATGTAGTGAATGGCATCCTGATCTCCAAGCCAATCACTTCCTTTTACTGTATCATACCTGCAAAGTGATAAAACATGTTTATACACACTACAGTATCTTTCAAGAGCAATATGGCTGAAATTTTCTAGGAATAAATGGCATCATATCCTGTCTGCTAAGCTTCCAACTATGAATTTTCTGTTCTTTAGTTTCTCGATTTCTTCAATAACATTAAATAGAAAAATTCAAAACAACTTTCATGCAAGAATCATCAGTCTCTGAACACAAATAAAATGTCATCTCTAAGGTTAGTAATCATGGATAATATAATTTTCATTTTCCCCTGGTTAGTTGATTGTAAACCATACAGGAGAAATCCGGAACAACTTACATATGCCATCTCCAGTCATCACTTTCCATATTTCCAAGAGCTGCATTGATACCACCCTACAAGAGTAAATTTTAGACAACATAAGATGTCTTGCTGATACAACTGCTTTGTTTTATGAAGGAAATTTAACAGGGATAGGTTCAGGTAAATAAATTTGTCTATAAATAGAACAAAGAAAACATACAACACATATACTGCATTACTGAATTGGCTACACTTTTTCATGACTCATGGCAAGCTGTTTTGATTTAAAAAACATTTATAGATGTTTCTGCTCCTTGCAAATGCTAGCTTTGACCTTGGACAACCCTTTAAAATATTATACCGGGTGAGTAAAAATAATGTGGGGTGTTTGGCAGATGGTGACATCACATTTAGCCACCCAATTGTCGTGAACTAAATCTTCTGTGCAGCCAAAAGTCTAAATCAGATCATAAACCTTTCCCCATTGAAATCGGTCATCTTACACATTTCTTAAAACAGATTTTCTTTGTAAGATTTTCTTCACTTTACCAAACATCCTATGTTATTTCTGACTCACCCTGTATCTAAAGTTATTCATACCTAGTAATTTAAAAAGGAGACAAGAAAATGTGCTATTGTGCTATTAAGATCAAAAGCTATATTTTATCAGTATGTTTAAAAACTTTACTGTTTTCCCTCAATCAGTGTCTGCAATAATGCCCATGACTATACAGTAGTACAACACTGTAAATTTATGCAAAGCCCAGAGGGAAAACAGTTTTAAGCTGTCAAGTTGAATTGGTATTATTATGTAATCATCTGACTTTGGTTGTTTAGCCCCTCCACATCACATCTCAATATGACCATGGGTGGTAGACTCAATTATATGCACAATGCCTTTGCTCTAGCAACATCTGCAATCTCAGCCCCATCTCTACACCCAATAATACAATGATGTGGGAAAATGCCTGTCAGCACTATCTTTTCCATAATTGCCCATATCAATAACTATTTGAGTAAATACAGGAGAAGCAGCTCACCTGTGCAGCAACAGTGTGTGATCTTGTTGGGAATAATTTAGTTACACATGCTGTTTTGAAGCCAGCGTTTGCTAAACCAAAGGCAGCTCTGAGACCTGCGCCTCCTGCACCAACGACAACACAGTCATAGTTGTGATCTACCACTGGGTACTGTCGTGAAATCTACAAACAAAAAGGAAAGAATATGACACAGTAATTGACAAAGCAAGTAAGCTTGACAGCTTGTAAACTGCTCTTTTATCATTTTCTATAATTATCACTTTATGTCTTTTGCGTTTTCCTACCCTGACAATCCATCCCAAGCAGCCTGGAGGTCAGGCACAAATGCCGATGGCGAGGGCGAAACATTTTAGGAAATGCACTGAGATCATGCCATATTCCCAGTAACCGTATAATATGAAGGTTCCTGGCATTGTTAAAGGCCAGGGAACAGTTTATAGTCAAATGTCGGGGGATGAGAATATTTCTTGAGCAACTACCTGTGGCTGTCCTGGGGGTGGTGGTCAGGGTAGGAACCGAAGGAGACACAATAGGGCAGATATTTTGGTCACTGTCTTTGGGAGGTGTGCAGTAAATTAATAAGATACATCTATGGTCTTCAACAAGGCTCATTCTTAGGTCCTTGGTTATTCTGCTACTAAACGATATTGTAGAAAATGTGCATTGCAATGCCAAACCATTTGTTCATTGATACATTGGGCTTCCCAGTTCTGCAAAATGAGGGCATCTCTTTACATGACACACTTCCCCTTTGGTTCTAAATGAGTGAAGAAATTAGAGATAATTACCTCTGATTTTGATGTTCCATCTTTACTTTTCTTCCCTTCTATTTTGAAGTGAAATCCTCTGGTGCAAGATGGAATTGCCAGCCGTGTTGGCTAAAATAGGACAGAGAATACCATGAGTTATAAAGCTGCTTTATAGCCAGCCTCCAGAAAGGAGCACAGGAGTTAATTCAAATTTAGAATGAAAACAATTGATGACAGCTCAAGGCATGTCAAATGTGGTAAAATTCGATATTTCTAGTACGAGCAAGTAAGACAAAAAGTTACTTGAAAGGATATAATGGTCACAAAATATTTGTTGTGGGTGACTGCAGTTTTTTCAATTCCAAACAACCATGATAAGCAGCTGCTGAATAATTCTTGAGATAGGGGTCAGGGAGGCAAGCATTTATCTTGTCATAATTCCCTAAATTTTGGGTAGAGGTCAGCTGCAAGCATATTCAAAGTGGTACCGTTGGCTGGACTAATTTTTACGAAATCGTACCCTTAGCTAGAATAATTTTGACCATTCCCTTGAAATACTCTTGCCTAGACTGTGGCTAAACCAAAATTGCACAGAAAAACATTAACAGGGCATAATTAAAGTGTGATAGGTCCTTCTGGTTCAACAATTTATCAAAACACTGATGCCCAATCCAAAAATTCATATTACTTGAAATCTTGGTAGAGGTTGGTCAAAGTGGTAGACATAGCAAAATATTGGGGGGCTAAGCTGTTGTTTCAATTGACAAACATTGTTCATCCCCATTTTCTTAAGACAAAAGATCTGTTTTCTAGCAAATATTGGGGTGCCAAACACCCTGTTATCCCTTGGATTCCCCCTGGTGTCATCACTGGTCAATCGGATGGATATGATACTAACATAACAGGCCTTTTCGTTTGACGCGTGCGATCGCACGCGCACGCCTAGGCACACGCGCAAATTGAGTCACGGGTGCTTTTCATCGAACGCGCAAAGTGTTATTTTGATTAAGTAAAGCGGTACTTTGATGCTCGACACATCCAATATCAACTTGCGCTTCAATAAACCGTGATAACTGACAGATCCCACAACACTTTCGACAAAGTCTCAAGTGGCAATTCCCACAATATGAAATAATAGACCTTTTAGCTATTTTGAAAAGAATCAGAATCAAACGATATTTTGCTACGTTTTGTAGGATTTTCGAATGTGCACAATAATGATAGAAGCTCTAACGCCACTCGATCGAACGTCGCATATAAAAATGTATAAAAATAAAGTTCGATCCAGGCTCTTTTAGAGAATAGCTAAAAGGTCTATTGCGATGAAGCATAGAAGGATGGAGTCAATAATGATAATAAGCGGTAATGGCAAGAACTGGTTTCCAATCGAAAGAGAACACATCATTAAACGGGCAGTGGGAATTTATGTTTCAAAACGCCGAAAGACAAAGATAGCCTCCCCACCAAGAAAGGTCGTTATTATCGATACCGATGTTGAAAATGAACAGAGCAGACAGATTTGTCCTGTTGACATTGATGTTTCAAACGAATCAGACACTGACGAGTCTGAGTTTCCGACCAAGAAACTTCCGAGTAGTACACNTTGTCCTGTTGACATTGATGTTTCAAACGAATCAGACACTGACGAGTCTGAGTTTCCGACCAAGAAACTTCCGAGTAGTACACAAAATATCTTTAAATGCAGTTTATAGCCCTACAAACTCATTGACACATAAACATAACGATAATATTAATTTTACGGTAGTGTGATTACAGTATCTTTATCAATAGAGGGAGACTCAAATACCTATTTTTGTGTCACTTCTTAATTACCGTCTTGAATAACTACGCGTGCGAATCGCACGCGCAAATGAATTTGCCTGTGTAGTTTGCCGCACGCGTGTTGTTTTATTCCCGAAAAGGACTGCATAACATAACAAATGCTGTAATGTAGGCTATAAGCCTGTTACAGATCGCTTCAAATCTAATTGTTGTTGTTAGGTAGGGGATGCTCCTGAAAAACATGCAAGTTAAAACATTGGAGGCCATGCGCGATGGAAAGAAACCCAGCATGCCCTGTGGTTGGACGAAACTGAATCAAGCTTGGAAAAATTTGAAAAGTATGACTTGTCTCAGTTTTTCCGGCACATCCCCTTGTCTTAATTTATATGATATTCAGATATTTGAAATCATTTCTGATCGGTCCATTAGGTACTTCGTGTCACCGAATAAATTATCAATTTCTATTTTTATTCACAGATACTACTGTGCAAAACAATACCAAATAAACTTGCTGCGGCCAAAGACGTATCTATGGCGATGTGTGATTAATAGAGGATAAAAATAATTAGAAATAATTACTTGGGTGGCCACAGCAAGTTTATGCTCTTTGTTTGAAAGCCCTTTCTTCTTCTGAGCAATGGGTCTAGTTAATGATTGGCTAATAAACTTTACAGAGAGAGGTTCCTACTAATCAAAGAACTTTGTCTGTGCCCTATGTGAGCCAATGAAACAAATCAAATGTCATTTCCTCACATCCTAGTTGGTTAAAACGGCCATTACATTGCTACAATTGCATCCATTATTTTGTTATGCAAGTATGCATTTGTTTCTGTTACACAACAAACGAAGCGATGGTGGTTAGGCCCGATTTTCTAACACAGTCAGTGTCGTATCTTTTCTGTCGCATGAGCACAACAGCTTGAAGGAGAAGCCCGTTTGTTCTATGGGGCATTCTTATGCTGAAATGGTACTTGAAATAAACAAGAACAACACAAGCTATCTAATACCACAATAATTGGGCAACCCGGAGCAAATTGTGCAAGGAAACGTTGCAGAAGGAAACACCGCTGGATTTAGGCCCATTGTTATGTAACACCTCTGCCTGGGTTCGAGGAACACGAAAACACTCCACCCTCAAATTGCTTGTATATCTCAATCCTTTCGCAGAAAACAGCCATTTTGGTCTCAAATCATCATACTTACATTTAGCAAGCCAGCAAGCTTCCTTGATGCCAAATAGGAACTCATCTTGAGATAGGAATCTTTTTTCTTCGAGGCCGATTTTTCGTCAACACGCACTGCTACGGCCCTTGATCAGTTATCTAATTTCACAGGGAACTGAGAAGTACAAATTTATTTGTCCCAAAAAGATTAGAGGTCTGGGCCTGGGTATTTATCAAGCTCCTGCACATCGCCGCTTCTCATTGCTTCTGTCCCTTCCCCCACTTTTAGCGAAACATGTTTCTACAAGTTTCTACTCCCAGCCAAAAATCAAATGTTTTTAAAGAAATGATTACTAAAATTCAAACATTGGTTTCCCTACTGTTTACATCTTTACTCACCCCCTTATTCAACAATTCGTTGACATCTGTTTGTCTCTCAAAACTTTCGTTCCCCAAGTTGCAAGTTCTCCAAGTTTTGAGAAGGTTTTGCACACCTCTATTGATTGATTTACGCGCAGTAGTTTAGCATCTTCCTTTTCTTTAAGGAAACAACGAAACCAAGAAAGAACAGGGAAAAGTCCAGCAATGGTTTGCAACATGTTATGTACACATTGGTAATGTAAAGGGTGTATATGTTCTGAAAGGTGGTCAAGGAAAACTGCAGACTTTTCACTTCCCAGTGAGAGAGATCCAAGATATGTAGGGGAGATCTCCCAGGGGGGTACTCCCTAACTTTCAATACGGGGGGGTCCATGCCACTTTTTCTTTGCTGACCCCTAAATATTAAGCCTAATGATTTGGGGACCCCAAATATTGAGTCTAATGTTTTGGAGACCCCAAATATTGTTATCTTTTTCTGGGGCCCCTTACATGTTTTTGAATGATTTCAATTTGAGCCTCTTGATTTTTCTCAGTTTTTGAATAATACCAAAGCATTTATTTCGTGATTCGCAACTTCAGGGCCAAATTGCAGGATTCTTCCTTTCCTCAGATTTGTTGACCCCAAATATTCAATTGTTGTCCATGTTGTAATTCACAGACCCCAAATATTGATTTGATGTAAAATTTCGGACCCCAAATATTGGCACGGACCCCCCCGTACTAAAAGTCAATGAGTACCCCCCTGGGAGGGGAGATCTGAGAGATGCTTCCCTTTCAAGTATCTCTTTTACAGCATTCCAGGAGAATCAAAGGGGTGGGAGGGAGAATTAAGGGGTTTTCTCCAGTACGAATACTTTTATTTAATTTCATCTTGCTTGGTAATATATAATATAGTTATACTTACAGCGTTTCAATCGACCTCAAAGTCTCAAATTAGGAGAAGCTGTGTGGCTTATTTAATAAGCCACACAGCTTCTCCTAATTTGAGACTTTGAGGTCGATTGAATCACTGTCAGTATAACTAAAGAGTTAAAGTTAAAAATATAAATGTTGTGGTTTCAAGAACCATGACGCAGTTGAAACTAGTTGTGCAATCAACTAAATAAGAAGATACATTTAGATAAAAGCCCAGAGATAAACTTTTACGTAAAGGATTAATATGTTCATACGATTGTAGCGATTTAAGCTGTTACATCATTCTATCTTTATGAAGTATCTATGTACCAAGCCTAGTGATTCTAGCTACACATTGTTTGTAGGAAAATTCGTCCCAAGCTAGTTTGAATGGCCGAAAATTCACGCAGCAGCCCATGTTTTTGAACCTAATAAAACTTTTTTCTTGTTGCATGCTGTTACGATGGTCCTACCTTTGTCCGAAAATCGGTAGCTAACGAAAAATGTTTGCACCACCTTTGTCCCAAAAACTGGTCATTTTTTATGACAAATTTCCGCTGTTACTTTTCTTCAATTTGGTGGAAAATTTTAACATGATTTATCGCTGACAATGTTTGTTCCAAATACGGTAGTTTCAACCAAATACAGTTTTTCGAAAGCATGTGGTAATTGTAGCCATGAAAGTACAACTGTCCTAAAACCGGTAGGTAGAACCACTTCGTTAAAAATTTGAAATCCTGGTCCGTTTCGCAAATTTGGCGGACAAAGGTGGAACCACTTATATTATGTGAAAAATTGAGACTGGTCTTTTGTGCTTAAATTTGGCGGACAAAGGTAGAAGCAGATTACAGGTAAACTTTAGAACTGTGATTATTAGAAACGAGGTTAGAAAACTTGATTCTTGTGACAAATTGATGGAAAGGATTGGTTTTACAATTTCACCTTTGTTCCAAAAACTGGTTGGTTGTTTTGGACAGGAAAGTCGTACTGTGCCATAAAAGAACCGGCTATTCTTTCGGATTCCTTTGGACAAACATGGGGTCAAATTTTCACGATACTTGCCCCGCCCCTGCAATTCTTTGGCCGTAAAAATGAAAAAAAAAATGAAACTTTCAGTACTAAAATACTGAATGTATCTAAAAATGACAGCCCCCGAGAATTGTTGTCAATTATTGCTTTTAAAGAAAGTAGTTTGGAAAGCTTGGAAAGGCAACATACCGCATACACACAAAAACCCACCATTACTAAGAACAATGTTATTTTACTAGCACAGTTTATGTTGAGAAGAGTGTGTCCGACTATAAGACATTAATGCTAAACTTTACTGATAACAAGATAAGGTCATCGATCAACGTATCTGAAACAATCTGTTGCGATCTTCCATATATTGTCAATTGAAGTAAGCATGAAGTTTTGATTGAAATATTCTGGCCTTTTCCCACCATATGAGACACTGCCTTCTACCGTGACCAAAATCGTTATTTGCCCAGGAGTTACTATTTCTGAAAAGGAGATTAAAAAAATTAGTAAAAATAAGTTTCGAAAAAGAAACTAAGAGTGAGATTATTAGCATGATTCTTAAAATTCCAGGCAATTTTTTAATGGGTTTCTCAAGTCAAATATATCGAGGATTCACTTGATTTAGGTAATTTGAAAATTCGTTCTTTTTGTGCATACAACAATATCAGTATGAATGTAGAATGCTGTTCTCAAAGTTTGTCATATAACCTTCTTCATATCAAGTGATAAACTGAGACCAGTCTTACATTATTCTATAAAATAATAGTATATAATATACGGTATACAGTATTTACGGTATATTTAAGTAAGGTATGAAAAAGAATTAGAGAAAATTTCCTGATTGAAGTCATATTGTTCCATAAGTATGCTGTCAGTTCAGTTTCATCATTTCAAATTTGGCAACCTGGTAAAGCTTTGGTCAGAACTGTTTTCATTTAGGAAAAAATTTGAACACTTTTCTGAAACTAGCAGCAAGTACATCATTGAGGATTTGGAGTTTCCTGTCTTCCGTATAACGAGATATTTTTATGACACAGTACAATCTGATTATTTTGGGAGAAAGCTGTTGGCAAAAATGTGCAAGGCAAAGTTGTTGATGGTTTAATGCTATCAACAGGCAATCAACTTTCAGACAAAGTAAAAACAAATTTCCAAAACTACGGAAAAATCGATTTTGTTTGGAATCAAATATTGCTGATAAAAATTTTGCATTATTAGAAAATTCTTTCACATATAATAGATAAGAACTTACAGTATACTTCTTCTCCGTTTTCTTTTAAACTGTTCTCAAATTGAGCATGACTTCCAGGAGAAAAATTAGTTTCATTAGGCTGCAGCGTAACTTACCAAGGACAGGTTGACAATCTAATGAGTGGATGACATGTTCACTAGATGGTAGATTTGTTATGAATTCAACAATTTTCGTTTCTCCAGTGCTTGAGTTACCATTCCAAATCTGAACTGATGATGTTGTGAATAGTTTTGCAAGTTGCTGAAGGAAAGTAACACGTAATAAATGGTTGAAGTCCTGTGCGGCCCAACGATTGCAGGAAGATGAATAGTCAGATCTATTCAATTTAGTACGAGAGGGCCCTCCCAGAAGGCAATTTGTGAGAAATGTTCTTCATTTTTCAGATTTTGCATGATTTACTCGTCAACTTTCAAAAGAATTGCAAGAGAACAGATGCATTGAACAAAAATCTATTAATATTGGTGGAATAATGAAAACATGGATTTTGAATTCAAGCATATATTTGTTTCATATTCATTAATTCTGAGGGTGCAAGGTTGGAGTGTAAAATAATCCTAAATTATAGTTATTGAAGGAGTAAATAAGTCATTTCATGCATGATTTTAATTCATGTTCTTACATGAGTATAACTGACGTTGTTGCTGCTGTTGTTGTCAGTATGTTGGAGTCCATAGGAAAGTTTTGGTTCTTTGCACCCTAAGAATGGATGGTACCAGCCCTGGTTTAGCTTGTGGTTCAGCTAACAAGGACAGATTTTGTAAGACAATAGCATGAGTTGCTTTTGTTGACACAAGCGATTAGCAATTGCTAGACAAAGCAAATTCCCCAACCAGTAATTCAAAACAAACAAAGTCGCAAAAGTTTCTCTGAAACCCAGGTAGCTAGCGCACTTATCGTGCATTGCAGACATTGTTTCTAAGAGCAAACATGAGCATATATCGATAGAAGAAGAATGTATATACTGTATACATCTACATCGGGTATGTTACTGTATTTCTTTGGTTCAGAAGCTGAGCAGTAAGTGCTTTAATTACACCCAAAAAATAAGAGAAATGATTCACCTACCAATCGGCTTTTGAACCAAACAAAGTAGATGCCATGTTTGCTCTTAAAAACAATTTCTGGAATGCACAACGAGTGAGCTAGCTACCTGGGTTTCAGAGAAATTTGTGTGACTTTGCTTGTTTTGAATTACTGGTTGAGAGAATTTCCTTTGTCTGCGATGGCTAATTGCTTTGAATTGCGGTGTCAATCAAAAGCAACTCATGCTATTGTCTTACAAAATCTGTCCTATTTGGTATTCCTATAGCAATATTCTCCTATTTTCTAATGAAAGGAACCAACTTAATAAACATAATACATAATTATGCATTTGTATTGATTTTGAGCTTACATGTCGTTTGTTGTCATAAATATCATAATATAATTCACAGAACTGCTCCCCTGCTTGAATGGCTTGCTCTGCTTTGGACTTGAATTCACCCTGCAAAGACATAAGAATTTTGTATCTACTACAGGGTGACTGCAATCTGTTTACATGTGGTTTTATAGAGGAATGCTCCGAATATCTTGGGCAGATCACAAATTTCAAACGAGGAAGTACTGGCTAAGGCACGATCAAAAAGGAAGAAACACAGCAACACAACAAAAAAACAATAGCAACTGTGTGTATGAATTTATTTATTTTTTACCAAATATCTTGTCCTGAATACAGCCCTGAAGAAGTCCTACATGGCAGGAGGACAAAATATCTGCAAAAACACATATGGATTACGTCCGCAAAAAAGAGAGAGGCCTATTATGCTTGCTTGTCTAGCATCAGCCTATGCAAATCATAAATAAATAAACAAAAAAGCATCTCTCTTGTTTCTTCTTTGTAAATGTAATTGTCTACTTTTAATTTGATGAAAAATGATTTAATTCCTCCTATGAGTGAAAAAAATTGTAGACAACTGATGCCACTACTGAATTCTTTCTTATCCCAGACGAACTTACCATCCTGCAACTTTTTTCAAATCTTTTCACTTCTTTCTTTTTCTATCTTGTCCATAGGATCTTGTCACATTTACAAACCTTCCAACTCGATCGAGTCTTCCACAAGTATTGAACAATGTTGTTGTTGTTCCATTCAGCAACCATCTTCAAACAGCCTCGTTCTCCAAACGAGAATAACAAATCCCTTGAGCACAGGTCTCCAAGAGTTTCATAATACAAGTTCAAAGTCCATTCAAATTTTCTTCCATTTCTCTTTTCTGCAAGATCGGTCAAGGTCGGTGGGAGGATCGGGCACCTCTGTTATCATGGCTGCTCTTCTTACGGAACACTTCGATGCTTTCAAGAAGATTATTGCCCAACATGAAGTCCTTGATGCAATCTACAACTGGCAATGGCCTACAGTCTTGATAACATTTCTCGTTTGCTACACGGCATATTATTTGATCGTCGTCGTCAAAAAGCCGAAGTTAATCACTTGCAAAGACGGTTGGCTGAGGAAAAGTTTAGAAGAGAATTTGAGAACGATGCATGAACTTTACTGGCCTACATTCTGGTGCTTTTCAGCCCCAATTATCACAATCTGCCGAGTGATATTCAAACGAAAGCCATCTGTGGCGTACAGAAGGTGAGAACAAACAGGGGTGTGAATTGTGATATGCTCGTCACTGACACTGTACAGTGTGCCCTTATTGTTTAATGTTGAGGGAGAAAGGAGGTGCTCACACCATCATTGTTTATTTGTTTACTACCTTCTTTGCTGTCAGGCCATAGCACGCACAAACATCAAAGCAAATTGATAAGATTTGAATGCGATGAGACAGGGAGGTTGCTTCTTTGATGCTGGTGGGCACCCCTTGATTTATCCTTCAATAAAACATAAGATCCTTTTGGATGATTACAAAGTCCGTCCTGAGCTAAGCAAGCATAAGAAAATCTGAATATTGATTTCTTCATAACCCCAAATGATCGTTGTGATGCTGTTTTTAGCAACAGTCAGAGAGATGAGTGTTGCTACTAAAGTCGCCTTCAATAGGGCAGGGTGGGGTAACGTGGGTCGAAAATGAGCAAAATCTCAAAATAGATAGCTGGTAAAACGAGACTAAAATGCAAAACATTTCAAAAGTTTCGTTTAATTGACATTCAGTGCTTCTTCTTTCTTGGGAAAAAATCTCAGCTCTGACAAAGGCAG
>REGL01000061.1:497600-531624 GCA_004194395.1 Aurelia aurita complex sp. Pacific
AAAAAAAAAAAAAAAAAAAAAAAAAAAAAAAAAAAAAAAAAAAAAAAAAAAAAAAAAAAAAAAAATTAGTTCTGGTAAGGCCACTGCAAGTTGTTCCAATTGACCTACCAGCCTAAAGACTATCGGAACCAAACCAGAATCTTGAGGAACATCTGACTATTTCAACCAGCTCTGATATAGATCAAAAGTAGACTCAAAGACCTTCAATTAGTTCTGGTAAGGCCATTGCAAGTTGTTCCAATTGACCTACCAGCCTAAAGACTATCGGAACCAAACCAGAATCTTGAGGAACAGCTCACTATTTCAATCAGCTCTGATAAATCAATCTATACAGATCAAAATCAAGGAAACTGACGGATTGCATTGCAGTTAAATACAAGACATCAAACTCGAACTAAACGATATTCAGATGAAAGTCTCACCGAGCAAAATGCCATCAATATTCAGCCACACTCCAATGCGAAGGAGCTATGCATTTGGCTCTCTTTTCTTGACTGCCCTATTAGTTGGCTGCAGTGTTACCTTGATCTCATTGGTCATGCATTGGAACAGGTTTACTGCACAAGATGGCACGCTGGTTCGTTTCCCGATTGAAGGACTCAATGGCCTTAAGGTGGATAGGACTGCAACCCTGCTTTGGTCCTGTGTCTTGGTGAGATTTGCTTGAATATTTTCAGAATTGTTTTCTGGCACACGACCGGCTTAATAATAAGATTTAAGCTTTCAAACCACATAAGAAATTTTGAGCGACGAGTTCTAATTTCCTTGTTATGTGCTTGTAACGTCTCTCAAAAACTACTTTTCGCACGCATAAGGTGAGAGTTTGCCCTACCGGTTTGGGGCAATTTTTTGCGGCTTTGTTTGTTTTGAATTACTGGTTGAGAGAATTTCCTTTGTTTGCAATCTCCAATCGCTTTGAATCAAGGTGCCAATTAAAGCAACTGATGCTATAGTGTTACAAAATCTGTCCTTGTTAAAGGGGCTCCGTCGTCAAACAATAAACAAATCCGTAAACTCGCACGTGTCACCAATTATCCATTGTTCATCCATTGTTCTCTGTAGTTTGTTTGGGGGCTTCACCCAAGCCACCAAAAAGTGACCGTTAAAAATCCACGTATATCCGAGCAATCGTAGAAGATATGAATGTTTGGTTTGTTCCTTAGTGAAGTACAATGATTAATGTCCAAACAGCAACTTTTATTTTGAAAAAAATATGAAAATCCAGTGTGATATCACCTTTCAAAAAACTGCAAAAATCATCGTTTTGTTTACATTTTGACGACGGAGCCCCTTTAAGTGAGCAGTAACTAAATATTTACGTTCTACTTTCAAGGTAATGCCGCTATGCTTCACTGGTATTTTTCTACTTTGCTTCAGGAGAAAGTTCATGGTAAGAACCTCGTTGAATTTTGATATATTTCGTGACTTTCTCACGTGGCTGTTGTCCCTGAGTATGTGTGGCTGCTGGTACCTCCTTCTGAAGAGCAAAAATACAGTAATGTACCTTTTAGCTACATTCTAAAACAGAATCTGGATCGAGCGATATTTTAAACATTTTGTACGAAATTTGCCGCGATATAAAATTTGTCGCGAAATTTGACTGAGCCACGTTATGGCTTCTCACTGTTGTTGATATTCGAGAGTTCTACAACATGTATGAAAATGTTGTTCGATTCTTTTTAACAGGCCTTGTTTGCCAAATAGCTCTGGCTTTTCTACAAGTACAGATTGATACGGCATTCGCATTTCAACCCCCTTACCATATCACATGCTTAATTCATAACTGTACGAGGGTAAAACGGTTGAAATAACTTCAAGATTTTGAGCCGTTTTAGCAAGTATTTAGAGTTGAAATTTCTCAGCATATGATTCATATTTTTGGAATGAAATGTCTGTTTTGCACAGCTCACAATATCACTTCGTATCTTGGCGACTGGATGAAAATGATTTTGTCTCTAAAACCAACCAGTGTTTATCTTTACTCGGCAACTAGCTAGAAATTTTTCCTGAACTCGATATCGACAATATTTCACTTGACGTCAACATTCCTCCTAGCCTCACTACACAAGGGCCTTCAACTTACGCTCATCTCATTGCAGTAAGTTGATGTTGATGTTGTCGCTCTAGTTATAGCATCCATCAGTCTATCAATAGTAATAACTATGAAAGTGTAATCAGTCCACATGTCTCCTTCTCTAGATTCTACTAATGATTCTAACTGGATTCATCGCAGTCTCAAGCAGCATTTACGCTTGTGCAAATTTCAATGACATATACAATGAAATTCAAACAATCTTGGCTAGTGATGAAGACTCATTTGATAAACGTTGCGACAGCAGATCCATAAATGACGTAAGTTATTGTGAATGCAAAGTAGGACCACTTTATCCAGCTACAAATGGGACAAACAGAGTGCTAAGATTTCGAGGTGAGAGACCCACGATAGTTAATTTTTGCTACATCAGTTTAGCGAAACAAGGTTGATTTTTGCTTTATGAAAAATCAATACTTAACATATTTGTTTCAATATTTAACAAAGTCATGTAAGATTTTAATGGAAATTTTAAGGTCATAAGCGGTGGCTTTTCGAAAAGTAAGATGTTTGTGCAAAACCATTAAAAGGGCATAAACATTGTCAATATATGAATGGCTTCTCGCAGAAAAAAAGGGATGATTACCCTGTGGATTGCAGAACAAAACTACAGCATGCTTCTTTCCGTCCCAAAAATTGATTATGTCCTTTAGAACTAAATCCCGCTCAAGCCCCAACCCACGTCGATGTTTATTTGATTTAGGAGCTGAGTAGTAATTGTTTAGCCTATTGTTTAGCCTATTGTTTTGCTTTCCTATTGTTTAGCCATACCTAGCCTCACTCCACAAGGGTCCTCAATTTATGCTCATCTCATCGCATCTCATTGAATTGATCTTGTTTTTGTTGCTCAAGTGAGGGCATTATTTCCCTAGAGCTGTAAAACCGGACAAAAGTCTCAAACGGCGACAATTTTTTTGTTGCCTTTGCTTTGCGTTCTAACCATGGGCAATAATGCACCGCTGATGTGGCCTATATTATGATCAAAATTGTATTTTTACTCACTGTGTTGTTTCTCTTCCACGGGGTTGCGAGTAAAGCTTGATAATGTTGCTATTCCTTCGTTCTACTCTCGTGACAGCAAGTAATCGAATGCCACCATTATTTAAATACTGTTGAAACGGTTGGAGCTCCTATGCAGTGATACGTCTCATTTAAATGGAAGTTTGAAAGGAGACGTATCGCTGCGTAGGAGCTCCAACTGTATTTGAATAATGGCGGCATTTGATGCCTTGTTGTGACGAGAGAAGAACGAAGGGATAACAACATTATCAAGTTTTACTCGCAATCCCGTGGAAGAGAAACAACACAATGAGTAAAAATACAATTTTGATCATGATAAAGGCCACATCAACGGTGCATTATTGCACATGTTCTATTTAGAGGAAGGCGATTTTGCAACTATGGCTCAAAGAAACATTCATCTGAGTGCTGATAATTAGTTTTATGGTACAGCAGTTCTGGAAAACTGCTTTGAGGCGTTTTATGCTTGGTGATTTTGAAAAAAAATAGTAGGTGATTTAGGCCATATTGAGATATGGTATGTGATNAAATTGTATTTTACTCACTGTGTTGTTTCTCTTCCACGGGGTTTCGAGTAAAGCTTGATAATGTTGCTATTCCTTCGTTCTACACTCGTGACAGCAAGTAATCGAATGCCGCCATTATTCAAATACTGTTGAACCAGTTGGAGCTCCTACGCAGTGATACGTCTCATTTAAAGGGAAGTTTGAAAGGAGACGTATCACTGCGTAGGAGCTCTAACTGTACTTGTGCTCTAACTATACTACTATAATGGTGGCATTTGATGCCTTGTTGTGACAAGAGAAGAACGAAGGGATAACAACATTATCAAGTTTTACTCGCAATCCCGTGGAAGAGAAACAACACAATGAGTAAAAATACAATTTTGATCATGATAAAGGCCACATCAACGGTGCATTATTGCACATGTTCTATTTAGAGGAAGGCGATTTTGCAACTATGGCTCAAAGAAACATTCATCAGAGTGCTGATAATTAGTTTTATGGTACAGCAGTTCTGGAAAACTGCTTTGAGGCGTTTTATGCTTGGTGATTTTGAAAAAAAATAGTAGGTGATTTAGGCCATATTGAGATATGGTATGTGATATCAGTGCGAGGCTAATCCGTTTCTGGAAGCGTAGGGAAATAAGTCGTAGTTGCGGTATCAGATAAGTCAAAGAGTGAAATTACAATACGTAATATGTACCGAGTCTAGATCAATTTTCCACCAGAATACATCTATTTTTTCGACAGCCCTTAATTCAAGATCTTCTCTTTACAGTCGATGAATGTGATGACCTTGAAGATATCACCATGAAATTCTTCCTGTTCTTTTGCCTAAGCTTGACAGCCTCATTGCTCAGCACTACTCTGCTTATTGTATCAATAGTTGCATACTGCACCCCAATGAAGGTAAGAATATTCTATTTTTACCCTAGACTGACGACGTGATTCCCTCTATTCGTTCAACCTTTTTAATCTGATGTTTATATTTTCACTCATACAAGGACACTCACGAACAAACAGATTCAAAACAGAGACTGTTGCTATTCCTTCGTTCATCTCTCGTCACAGCAAGGAATCGAATGCTGTCATTATTCAAATAGTGTTGAAACGGTTGGAGCTCCTAAGCAGCGATACGTCTCATGTCAAACTTACCTTTGATTGAAGGAAAGTTTGAAATAAGACGCATCGCTGCGTAGGAGCTCCAACTGATTCAACCGTATTTGAATAATGGCAGCATTCGATTCCTTGCTGTGAAGAGAGAAAAACGAAGGAATAGGAACATTATCAAGCTTTACTCGCAATTCCGTCGAAGAGAAACAACACAGTGAGTAAAGATATAATTTTGATCATGGTATAAGCTACATCAACGGTGGATTATTACCCATGGTACGAGCTATATTATCGCTGAATTCTATCAAGATAAATATCATTCTATTGCTCTATCAAGATGGAAGCTTCACATGCTTTTGTTATCACCCAGCCATGATGATTAAAAGAGATCTCTCTTGTTCGCAGGATCTCTCAAACGCTTTGCTCTCCAACGAAGAATCCACATACGACAGCACAAAACACCAAGATGAACCTCATCTCTATCCAAACCTGGCTCAAGCCGAGGGACACCACAATCCCGTCTTCATTCAATACACCAACACAGAGCCAAAGAAGAAGGTATTTTGGTACCCATATTCCGGGGAGCCAAATCCTAACACTCAAGTGGGAGAAGCACCAAGACAAAGTCAACCTTTTGAGCCAAACACACAAGTGACATTTAGTCATTTCAGAAATGGACAAGAAGGCAGAGTCTTTTAAGAAGATTTGGTATTTAGAAGCAGATTTAGCTAGCTATAAACGGTGTACCGTCCAAAATGTTATGGTTTACAGTCTGGAAAGATGAGTTAGCTTAAGTCTTAATCTAGATGGGTTTATGAATCTACAAAGTTTTAATTGCCTTTATCATCCCTAGTTAATTGTTTGTGTCGAACATTATTTATAAGAGATAGAAAAACGAGGCTTAGCAAAAAGGTGTAAAAAATTGAAGATAGGAATGTTAGAGTTCAGCAAGGCTTCTTGCAGATAAAAAACCATAACTGATCTCTAAAGCATAGGGCTCGAATCATTGCAAAATTTAAAATGAAATATTTAAAATGTTATTGCTCTATAATTTCAACTGAATTGATCGAAGGGAACGTTATATAATTTGCTATAATCCCAGAGAGAGAATTTTTGACATCATGATCATTTTCAGAATTATAGGGTTTAAAAGCACTAAAAGGTCCATAAATTCTAAACATATTGAGGAAAATTAAAATGAACAACACAAGGAATACTCAGTCTTTGCAGGTCTACAAGATGGTAGCAAGTGGAAGTCTGTAGCTTTTATGGTTTACGATTCAGCAACTTGATGACGTCACAACTTCAAAACTAGCAAAAACTCTTGAAATGCTGTGATTCAGAAAACAATGAAGATGTTATGAAAAATGCTCTCTCTGGCCTCTGGGATTATGGTAAATTACACGAAGTTCCCTTTGATCTATTCAGTTGAAAACAACGGGGTAATAACATTTCACACTAGCAAATTAAAATTTTTGCAAAGATTCGAGCCCTATGCAGACCTCTAAAAGGGTTTCAGTTGAGTTACTAGCTTTTGCAAGAAACAAACTGATCTGGTGGGGTAGAGATATTCGTTGTTTGCATAGTCTGATTATGCCCAGCAGAAAATACCAGTCAACGTACATTTATAGTTTTCAATAGAGCATTTCTTTCTCCCAGTACTTCCAAATATACAGTTAAAACATTCAAATATCGATCACACGTTATTTACATGGAGTAATCCTAACTATCAAAACATTACTATTTTGTCGTCAAATATAACAGAACGTTTTCATGAATAGTAATTCTAAAGGGGCATTCCTCGAAAATAAAATGCATGCAGAGATTCATATTGTCATCCCGATCGAGAAACAGATTATGTCAGACCTCGGAAATCGTTTTCCTTTCGTCGATCGCGCTTCTCAAACGCGAGATATAGAAGAAAGCATATGGACCAATCTTAATTTCAATACCCTACCATTTTTATGTATCGTTCTTGGCGAACAAAGGTAGCATATTTTCGTTATTGTCCGTCGCTCGGTCATCAGCGAATCTTGATAGGCTCGTTACGCGTCGCTCGTTAAATTGAGTTTGAATGTCCTGTTGTTTTCGTTCATTCATGTGTCCAAGGTCAACTACGCGCAATAGAATTGATCGGCTTTACCGAGAATTCTCGTTTCCTGTCTCGGATTCAAATTCCAGGATATGGCTGAGTTCTCGGTCTCTATTTTGAAAAATATCTGTTTCATTTTTGGCCCGTTTGAATTTTATTCAAGTTGGAGAAATATTGAAAACATACTTATAATGATAAGCATGTTCATTTTAAAACCAAACAACGCAGTTCACCGATATCCGGTTTTTTTCTGCGGAATGCCCCTTTAAGCATAATATCATAACGATATCGAGTCATGAAGTATCAACTGGTCGATTAAATAAGCTTTCTAGTTCCTTGTAATGAGAAATAGATGATAGATTATGTAGCTTTTTGAGTCTCACGTCTTGTTTCTGACACCACACCTGACTAACAAGGGCAGAATTTGTAATACAATAGCAACAGTTGCATTTCATTGACACCTCAATTCAAAGCGATTAGCGACTGCAGACAAAGGAAATTCTCTCAACTAGTAATTCAAAAGAAACAAAGCCGCAAAGGTTTCTCCGAAACTAGCAGGGCAAACACTCTCCTTGTGCAAGCGAAAGATGGTTTTTAAGAGAAGTTATGTGCTTATAACGAAAGTAGAAGGGTAAATCTAAACTTCTGTCTGGCGGATCTTTTTTAGTTGATACAGGAGCCGAGTAGAGGGCATTGTTAATTCTGGCGTATTTAGGGCTTAAATGAAACGATTGCAAAACAGCTCCTGAATCAAGTAAACAAAATCCGTCAGACAGAACTTTAGATTTATCCTTCTTCTTTCGTTATAAGTGCGTAGCTTCTCATAAAAACCACCTTTCGCTTGCACAAGGCGAGAGTTTGCCCTACTAGTTTCGGGGAAGCATTTGCGGCTTGGCTTGTTTTGAATTACTGGTTGAGAGAATTGCCTTTGTCTGCAGTCGCTAATCGCTTTGAATCAATCAAACACACATGTTGCTATTGTATTACAACATCTGCCCTTGTTCACCTGACTTCGAAGCCATCATGGGATTTTCTTGTATGGACATTAATGGACTTCGAAATTGTGTCCGTAAGTTACATATTGTAGTTTAAGTGGGAAGGTTAAAATAGATGTGAAGGTATATTGAAAAAAAATCGGCCATGAAATTCTAATGTTATGGAGAAACTGCCCTTTTGGAAGCTGCCGTTGGTAACGCTTGAACAAAAAGTTTCCCAACCAAGAATACTAATGCACGTCAAAGCCAATGTCGAAATATCGCTATGACTCATCACCCAATGTCATTTTTGGATTTACACCAGGAAGCATTTTGTATAGGTAGGTTTCTAGCGCTAATTAACTAACCTCTATAGAATTGGCTCAGTGTGATTCCAATCGACTTTTGCATTTTTCCATTTTGTTCGAATGCAATGTTCTAGTGGAGGGGTGAGATCGTCTGAGTCTGAGTCTGATTCGATGCTTCCTCTCGTATCTGCAAGAAGAAAATCGATGCTAGAGGAACTCCGGGGAGGAACTCCACAAAAACATTAAATTAGTTGGAACTGAAAGATGCACGGAGAGCAGTGACGACGCAACATTCGTGCCAGAAGCCAGAGGGCACTCGATACATGCACATACGGAGAGGTAAGTCCGATATTTCTGGATTAAAATGTTACCAAAAGTGATACTTTTGGGTCCAAATAAACTGAATTGTTTGGCATCAAATATTGTCAAACTGATATTCCTTGGTCTGTTAGAGGCATTTGTGACCTCTTTTTGCATTGTTTCAGGACATTTTCATGTTCATTTTCAGATGTTGAAGTATAAAATGAGCTGATATTTTTGGGTTGCAATAAGCTAAATTGATAGTTTTGGGTTGCCTAAAATTTTCTTGGACTGACCCCCCCCCCCTATATGCGTATGAGCTGAGTGTCCCACCTGTGGTCAGACATTTACTTGCCTTTTATACAACATGACGAAAACTTGAAGAAACATAGACTAAACTGTTGCAAATTCAGCTAAGACTGACCTTTGAAGGTTTAACAATCAAGCACCTTTATTCAAGGCTTACCCTACAGAATTTGTTAATAATTTCTATGAAGACAACCGACTAATGAAGTAGAAACTCTAAATTGTTTATAGACAACAGTTATAAAAAAGTCTTCTTGTTGCATGTAGTGCAATTGTACAAAGATAAACAAATAAATAAAGTAGAATATAAGCACTTTGATGCGAATGAAAATAAGCACGACGTTCCGAGCATAGCCCGTTATCAAGCCAGGTTTAACAGTTATCAAGCAGTTGAGTGTATGGCGGACAATGGACCTTTCAGCTACTCTACAAGAGAGTCTAAATCGAATAATATTTTTATACATTTGGTAGAAATCTGATAGGTTTTCGAATGTGCACAACAGTGGCAGAAGTTCTAACACCACAAATATTTTCATGTGAATATGTATTAAAGTAAAGCTCCATCAAGACGCTCTTTTAGAAAAGCAAAAAGGTCGTTTATTGGCAACGATTTCTTTGGTGTGGTACAGTGATCTGAAATCAGCAAGGTTGCTATTCGTCTTATTTCTTCGATTTCGTGAAATTTCAAAGGAACGAAAAAGTATGAAATTCAGATGAATATTTTGCACGGTACAGTTCATCTGAAATCAGCACGGTTGCTGTTCGCCTCCTTTCTCATTCCCTCAGGAAAATAAAATCAAGGGAATTCTTACGAACGAAAAATGTGTTAAGATGCGAATGAATTGTATCGCTTTATCCGAGATTTTTCGAACAATATTTACGAAAATGTGAAGTCAATATTTTCTTACCTATACTAAGTCTAATTTCTTCATCCTGCTTTGCAAGGCCATCATAATAAAACAAGTCGAATTGTCGTTGATATTTTCTGGAAATAAAGAAAAACTTTCAAATCAAAATCAATGTTAATCAAACTTTCAGAAGAAGCACAAGTGCAAAATCTGAAGAAAGCACACATTAGATTTATGACGATGAGTCTCTTGATTCCTTGTGCTCTTTGACTTCAAGATGGCGCTTCAGTCAACAGAGACTCATAATATTACTCTGAAAAACCTGACCCTATTAGGCCTAATATGCTGGGATTCCTAGCATACCAATCAGAATGCGAGATTTGGCGAAGAACAATAAGTTTTGAATCTTCAATTCGATCGACGAAGTTGACTGAATTTGAAGGAAGTTGCTGCGGCAGGTACTTGAAGATTTCTCTGGTATGTTTTGGTCTTAAATTGCAGCATTAAAAGACTTATTTTGCACTCACCAGGTAAAGTGAACTTTCTTCTTCAGATGAATACCAAGTTTCGTTGATTAAGAGTCTGCTTACCGTGGTTTCTATCACATGTCCTTTCTGAGGAGTGACCGTTAAACAGAGCCGAAGCAGTCGTTCGATCCAGATTCTATCGATCGAATGCAGAAGATAGGGTCAGGTTTTTAACTGTTTCATTATGAGTCCCTGTGAGCAAGGTACCGCAGGGATACAAGGGACTCATCGTCATAAGTCTAAGCACACATCACTCGATCACTCGATATCATTTGATCAATCAATCAATCAATCAATCAATCAATTAATCAATCAATCAATCAATTAATCAATCAAACAATCAATGTATAAAACAAACGATGAAATAATCAATCAAGCAATCATTCGAAATCACTGATCAATCATAATTTTACCTGTCCAGAAGAAGTTGTCCATTGACACTGAATAAAGTGCTAAAATGGCTTTCACTGCAAACGACCCATATAGGATATCTTGGACTTTTGTAGTTGTCTCCCACCTAAGATAATCAACAGGATATTAGAATAGAAAAGAGTCTGGATCGAGCGAAGATTTTATCCAAACTGTGCCACTGTTGCACACATTCGAAAATTCCTCATGCTCCTACAGAAAGTATAAACATATCGTTCGTTCTAGACTGTGGTGGAAAATTGCTAAAAAGGTCTATCTAAGATCAACGTAAAGAAGACTTTTTTAAATTAGTTTGTTTGCCGACTGCATCACAAAGTTACTAAGGGGGTACCCAAAAAGTCCTTTGCTCCCTTGAAGCCCAAACAAATCACGATGCTCGATCTAATTTCAAATTTGTTTGTTTTTCTATCGTCAAGTAACTAGCTTAAACGAAAGCATGCCAAAAACAACGGCAAGAAATATTGAGTGGTATACATTGAGTGGTACGTGGTATAGAAGGTGTTGAGGCGCAGTGGTGTAATCCTCTGACATTGCAGCCAGAACAGTCAGGCGGACAGGGTTCGATCCCAGGTAGAGCCCCACCACTTGAGCGACATGACAAAGAGGTTGCGGACTCGATTAGGCCTATTCTACTTCTACGATCCTAGCGCTTTGCGCTAAAAACCGCAACTTCACCTTCACCTTCACCTTCACCATATCATGAAGGCTGTCAAATAGTTGAACAACTTGACTGATTGGAACGTTGAAAGCACGTTTAGCGAGCAGCATTTACATTGGGCTTGCTTGAATATCAGATTCAGCAAGCAAGATTTTAATTTTACGAAAATGAATTTAGATTGAAACTTACTATGCATGATTCGTAGTGTTCAAATAGAGACAGCAAGCCAGTATCACATTGTTTTTCTATACCTTTCAATATCGACTAAAGATAAACAAAATATAATATTACATAATTACAAAAAAAAATGAATCAAAATGGAACAGCAAAATAAATTTTCTAGTAGTAGGAAAGTAAACGCTATCCACATCCGACGAAAATAATTTGCCTACTTTTTGCACCTTTTTGCTACCTTTTGGCTTATAGCCCATGATGCCCAAAACTTTACTGAATATTTTGATTAACTACGGTATTCACTATATCTTTTATACCAACCGTGGACTGTAAAAAGCTCTTCGATAATCTGACGCAAATCTAATGGTATAATCCAAGGGGGAGGGGTACTTCACATATTTTGGGTACGGGGACGTGCCATCGGGAAGGGTATCGATTTTCGCGATTTTGGCATAAGGAACGGTATCGATTTTCACGATTGTGGTTTAAGGAACGATTTTGGTATAATTTTTCGGAAAATTGGTATAAGATCGGGTATACTTTTTCGAAAAATTGGTATAAGGAACGGGTATGTTTTTGAAGCTTCGATGACACGTCCCCGACCAAAACCTGGTCAAGTACCCCCCCCCCCCTTGGGGGGGGTATAATATGATCATGGGTGGTTGTATGCAGTTGTGCTTGATTGCAAAATGTGTTTGAAAACATTATTTATTACTACGGAGGAGCTAGCGTTAGATACCTCCTCCGCAGAAATAAATATGTTTTCCTCCGCATCAGTATCTATGCTCATAACTGCGGTGTCCAACAACCCATGATATAATCTATAATCTTTAATTGAGAGCTCATTAGGGGAAGCTGCAACGAACTTCAAACCATAAAAATAGCTTCTTACCTTAGAAGTTCCTCCAGAGTCTAATTCCATAACGCCATCAAATACATTTGATACGGCATTACCAGTCAAACATAAATTCACGAGCTCCTGAAAGCAGATACAAAATCGTGAATGCAAGATGCTAAAACAAGAAATATTAGCCAGGCCTCCGAATCATGAGAATGTTGGTAATATTTAAAGTTCTATATCTTGGATGCTACCAAAGATCACATATGTGTTCAGACAGGCTTTTCTGCAGTAAGAGCACGCTGCTAAAAAATTTCAAAGTCAGGCAGTTTGTTTACTAACATTTTTACAAATTCCATGAGCTGGATTTACCAATAATATCGCTGAAAGCTTAGATTTAATTCAATAATTGTTACAATGTCAGATATATCTATATGAAAAAATATTCGTATTCCACGTGACTTATTCGAGTATTTACTCAAGTACCTTCCAAGTAGTATGAAACAGGAAGTGAGTGAAAATAAGGTAAAAGATATTAAGGATTCCATTTTTCAAAATAGATAGTTTCTAAAGTTATCTTTTCCCAGTTCTGGGGTTTCTTAATTTTTTGGCGATCTGAGAGTTGAGTTTCTTATGGACAGTTTCTTATAAAAAAATACGTGTAACTGATTGATCAAAATAGACTATAGTTTGTTTCAAATCAGATGTCACCTGCAAATGTCTGCGAATAACAATAATAGAAGTGCTTTGCAAACGAATTTTGCATCATCGCAAATCTCAGGTGAGATCCAATTTGAGACGGACTCTAGTGTATTCAAATCGGCACTTTCTAGCATTTTTCTGAAACTTTTCAGAGAAAAAGTCAGCTTGCAATTTCTTATACCTCAGTTTCTTTGTGGCAGGTTCTGACTATTTATTACCTGGGTACAGTATCCATGTGAGCCTATCAATGTTCCGTTAAATTCATCCATATCAGATTTTATCCTGTCAAATAAAAAGAAAGAATGTTACTTAGAAATGCAAATTCAAACCTAAGACGTTGATTGCAATGATATCATCTTTAATTAGCCTCGTATTGAGTAGTTAGGTTCGGTTGGCTTTGCCCTGCCCTCGTTGTTGTTGTTGTTAGCTTTTGATGATGAGCTGAAGTTCATAAGTTATCTACTCGAATCTCGAGTCTTACTACTGTCTTGACCACTTGTTACATTGATTGTCAAGGACAAGATGGCTAAAGAGCGAGGGCTTCTGAAGGGCTGGGAGCCGGCTGAAGGCATTAATCTTTTGGCATACACTTTAGAGTTACCTGATCGTTGCTGCAAACCGCAAAGCATCTTATTTGTTCACTTGACATGCACGCATGCAGGGATAACGGCTATCTTTAAAACATGGAATCTGGAATCTTTAAAACATGGAATCTTTAAAACATGGAACCTTTTAAACATGGAATCTTTGAAACATGGAATCTTTGAAAAATGGAATCTTTAAAATGAATTAGGACACCTGGCTTTTATAGAATGTGATTGGTTTTCATGTTTCAAAACCAAGATTCCACGTTTCAAAGATTCCATGTTTTAAAGATTCCAGATTCCATGTTTTAGAGATTATAGCCTTCGCAAAATCGAAACAGTAGCAAATGAGGCTAGAGGTAAACCACAAACTTGCTGCCTAAAGAATGGACTTCGACCGATCGAAAGACGTTCAGTAACTTTGACAAAGTTCGAATACAACCTCTGGACTTTGCAACTGCATGTCAAAGAGAAACGTGTGGATGTACACGAGAGGAACCTCAAGGGGGCATTTGACTGGGAACGTACCACCCAAGCTTCAAAACATACCGCTCCTTAAACTAATTTTTCGAAACTGTATACCTGAACCATATACTAATTTTTCAAAAAAGTAGACCCGACCTTTTAACAATTTTTCAAAAATGGCCTATTCATTTGTTCTTCATACCAAAATCATAAAAATGATACCGTTCTTTACACCGAAATGGCAGAAATTTATACCGTTCCATATACTAAAATTGGGAAAATCGATACCCTTCCTGATGGCACGTCCCAAGCCCAGTACCCAAGATATATAACGTGTATACACGTATTTTTTCATAAGAAACTGCCCATAAGAAACTCAACTCTCAAATCGCCAAAAAAATTAAGAAACTCCAGTACCGGGAATATCTAACTTAAGAAACTATTAATTTTGATAAAGGAAATCCTTGACCTTTTTCACTTTACTTTCACTTGTTTCCTGTATCATATTACTCGTAAGGTACTTGAGTAATGTCTAAACATTGGAAGAGCTCAAAAAACCTTGTTTTGAAATGTTCACGAGGGCACAGGTAGTGAACATGAAGATTGCTATGGAACCTCTAAGAAACTCGTAAGAAACTCTGAGTACTCAAAATCTGATAATTTTAAGAAACTTTCAGTACTGGCCCAAATTCTTAGCTTCTTATGAAAAATACGTGTATATAGTGCCCCCCCCCCCCCGGGAAGAGGAAATGCGTTTGCATATACAGATTTCAAAATGGCATTTATAATCAATAACAAAGCATTTGAAATTCAAAAATAAATATCACAAAAATAAATGCAAGGAAGCAAACAAATAAATAGTATAAGAATATTCTTACTTTTTGATACTTCTTGAGAAAATTAAAGAGTAAACAAACAGTATGCATCCGCTACTGGATTCACTCTCAAACTGGAAAATAATTAAAAAGGTTTTGAATAACCCAGGAGTGTTTAGCAACCAATAGAAAAAACGATCCCTCTGTTTTTATTGTGATCTTTGTGATAACGGAGAAGATAAGATTTCAGATTTCATTTAATATTCAACGACATTAATACACGTTTGATAAAATCTATGAAAATGGATAAGATGCTGTAAATTATAAATTAGAAAACATAAAATGTCCATGCTAGTTAACCAGGATGCTGAGAAAGAACACTGGAGGTTTTTGGGCTCAGCACCCTGATTTGAAAAGGTAGCATCCGCAGATCATGTCATAACACCAAGCAGCAACCCCTCTCCCTTTATGTATTTACTGTTGTTAATTTTCTTTATATATTGCATAGTTGAATTGTAAGTGCTAGCCATAGTGGAGACCAGATGACCCAGTGTCCTTCCCTGCTGTGGCTGGTACATAGAAATGTATCTATTTTGTAGTTCTTGATTTTTTAAAGATGGGATTATTAATTTTTGATGGGAAGATTCATATCTTAAAAACTCTATTCAGCCCCTCTCTCTATTATTACGCTCCCTCTCTTATAAGCCTCTCCCTTCTAAGCCAAAATTTCAGCGAAGCACCCCTCTCAGCCCCCTGGTATCCAATACAAGAGGTTACCAACAAAGACTTCCGATATATTGGCTAAAACCAGCTGAAACAATTTAAATGCTACTGAACACCCTCTCTAATAAGCCCCTTCTCTTTTCAGCCCCTCTCTGAAATTTTCGAAATAAAGGCACATTGTCGTGGCACTGATTTGATGAAGAAGACAATAAAAAAGAATAGAATGAGGCAAGCTTCAGTAATTACGCTGTATACTGAAATTCATGAAGGGGATATTCTCGAAACCAAGTATGATCCAAGAGCATAAAGGCTTGTTAATCATTCAGAGGCCAGGTTCTTTGTTAGTGATTTCAACATTACGATTAGCCAGTCACAGCCACGACAGTGTGCCTTTAAACAAGCCAAATATGTTTAGCTACATACCTGTCCACTATTTTGAGAAATGAAAGCCTTTAGCTTGTCCTGATCTTTGAAATCATATATTGTAATCTAAACGGGGAAAATGAAAGAACTCAGAGACGGAAATCAGCATACATATCATTTGTTTAAAATCTCGAATAGAGGGAAGACACATGTAAGAGACGTCCTTTCAGTTGCTTACTGTTATGATTAAAAAGCGCAACAAAATGTAGAAAAAGACAATACCGTTTCAGTTAAGCCATCAGACTTGTATCGTCCACCTCCAATAAATTTTCCTTTAGTAGCAGGTCTGTTTGAAGAAAAAATATTATCCATGATGACTGAAATGTAGCTGATGTTAAAAATTGTTTGTTTAATGAGTTAAAGCGCTGATAAAGTGGGGGTACCGACCGGAGTACCGATTATACAAAGATACAAAAGTAAACATGGTATGGTCATTAGATAACACAATAAACCTGGGAAACAGCCATTAGCTAACGAGTACTTTCACCTACCGAACAGAAGCCCTTTAAACCAGCATATCAATTAGCAAAAAAAAAACTAGAATGGAATGGTACCGGGTGTCCCATAAAAATGTAAACGAATTTGGTTGACACCAACGCTGTGAATTTAGCTTCAATCAATGTCTAACACACCCTAAAAATGTTCCTCGATAGTTAACTTAAACATAGATACCTCGTTTGTTGATATTGGTACTTTGAGAGCAGACATGTTAATCTTAATTCTTTACCAATTTCAGTCCTTGATTTCGATGTGCTTCAGGAATTTGCTTAGGCCAAAAAAGCTCTGGTTTGCAAGAGGACGCAAATTTGAGCTTTCAAGATTGACATTTCTGCTCTCAAAGCACCAATACCAACAAACGAGGTATTTATGTTCAAGTTAACGATCGAGGAAAATTTTGAAAGTGATTAGCCATTGATTAAAGCAAAATTCAAATTGCTGGAGTTAACCAAATCTGCATACATTTTTTGGGGACACCCGGTATTTTTCTTCATTCAGTTATTTTGAAAGTCTGTCTCAAATTAAGTGTCACATGAGATTTGCGATAACCCAAAATTATCGATGCAAGCTTCAATTGTTGCTATTTGCGGTGCTGGTTCTTCAAGTAAAATCTAACTTGAGACAGAATATGGCTCCATTGATTTACTACGCGCGCCGAAGTGGTTGAAATGTTTCAAAATTCATATACGTAGAGCATTGGACAGATTGGAATAAATTATACAACATATCTCTTGCCACTCTTCTTGTGTTTTTCTTGCCACTGGAAACATAATTTTTATTTATTTATTGATCTAAAAAAGTTAAAACTGCAAAATAGATACATTACTATGTACCAGCCAAAGGGGGGAAGGACATTTGGTCATCCGGTCCCCACTATGGCTGGCACTTACAATTCAACAATGCTAGATATCAAAAGCAAAACTAACAAAAATAAACACATAAAGGGAGAGGGTTCCTGCTTGGTGTCATGATAGAAATATGCCCACCAAGGTGCAAAGATCCACCCTACCGTATGCATACGGTGAGACAAAAACCTCACACCCAGGCCAGCACCTGTGCCACACAGTGAGTCACAGCAAGTGGAAGCGCTTAGAAGGTAACAATCGAACAGTTTGAATTTCAGATCCTCAAATTTCAAATCCTCAATTTCAGTTCCAGAATTTCAAATCCTCGACTGAGGCCTGGACAAAATTTTCGTTGAAGCCTCTTCGACACGTCGTTTAAATCTTATGAAATTGTGCGAATCAGTTGGGTGGCTCTTGGGGTGCGGTTTTGCGGGTGGGTGGTACATCTTTCCTGATTTACCCAGTAGTTTTTATTTCTTTCTATATTAGTTGCCACGGGGTTGTCATAGTCTATTGCTCCCCGTGGTATTATCGTCCTTGTAGTGGTACTCACCCGGTGCAATTCGATCAAACGATTCGTTTTGTCAATAAATGCTATTTAAGCTTCAAGAATGACTCAAACATATCTTGCAGAACTACCCTAAATAGTAAAAATAGTTGATACTTACATTACAACTGATGCAACCCTTCTAGATCCTGCCCTCCAAAGAATTTCAGAAATCGATTCAACCAATGCCGAAGTTCTCTCCTTTGAAGAAGGTTCAGGAGGCCTGTAAAATAAACATGCAGTGTGCAAAAGACTGCATACGTGATAGGAATGGAAGAACTTTAGCCAAAGTGAGCTTGAAAATTATAGCCATCACACCGCCCGTAAACTTAACATGGTAAAACCACTTCCACTTTATTTTGATAATATCAGGGGCAAAAAGAAGATAAATCATGAAGAGCATAGTTCGTGGATGACTTAATGTTAATTCAAGTGTCAAGTCTTAGTATTAAGTTAAAACCATGTCAAGGAATAGTAAAGCAGTTGCATGTACCTTCTGAGCTGACTTTTAGGATCTTTCGAAAATAGTAAATACTTCAATATCGTAGCTTGCACTGCAGCTAGGACTCCACAAGGTCCACCCTGTAAAAAAGAACGGAGGATCTCATTACAGAAAACATCAAGTTGACAAGGTTGAAAACATAACAATTTTAGCTGTAAATTAGGTGACTGCAGTCGTACATAAGTGAGCAATTACAATACACCTTTACAGTTCAAAAGTTTGCTCATTTTTCATAGCAAACTTTAAAAGTGGTAGATGGCCCAGCTGTTAGCGCACTCACGTTCTGTAAAGAAAGTTGTGAGTCATGTTGCTCAGTGGTAGCGCGCTTGACTACCAATCTGAGGGTCGGTGGTTCGAGTCGGCGTCCTGTCGAACCTGCAATGTCGAGTGAGGACAGTCGCCAACTGTTTGTAATTCCCGGCTTAAAGGGACTCCGTCGTCAAACAGTAAACAAATCCGTAAACTTGCACGTGTCGGGGATTATCCAGTATTCATCCATTGTTCTCTGCAGTTTGTTTGATGGCTTCACCCAAGCCACCAAAAATCGACCGTTAAAAATCCACTTATATCCGAGCAATTGTAGAAGATATGAATGTTTGGGTTGTTCCTTAGTGAAGTACAATGATTGATGCCCAAACAGCAACTTTCATTTTGAAAAAAATACGAAAATCCTGTGTGATATCACCTTTCAAAAAACTGCAAAAATCATCGTTTTGTTTACATTTTGACGACGGAGCCCCTTTAAGAAATCACGATGTGTAGTGTAGTCACATCGAGAGGCGGTACCAGGGTCAGCTTCGATAAGCTTACCTTCTCAGTCTCCTAAAACTACCTTCGGATAAGCTGCGAGTTCGATTTATAGGCTGCTACTTATAAACAACTTATAACCTTTGAGGTATGTACGTTTTTCTCCTCGGAGAAACACTTATATTCTTTGGGATGAGGTGATGGTAGGAGTCAACTAGCAAGGGTAGCTGGGCTCCTTGGAGCTATTGAAGCAAACAACTGAAGAAACTGGCCTCAAAGAAGTCTAGCTTTAAAAATGGTTGACGGAGATAAATAGCTACCACAAGAGCTGTATATGCAAGTCTAAGAACAAGGTGACGGTAGAATTTGAAAACGGCAGGATTTTATATCGCCTTGGAAAATGTGCTCCTGTCCACATGATGCCGAATTTGACATCATTTTCAATAGAATTTGAAAACGGCATGAAACAGTGCTGTTTTGGCCTCCCGTCTACACGATGCCGGTAGAATTTTATGCTAATTCCTCAGACAAGAGCAGCTGATGTCAATGATCAAACAAGATAGATAAAACAACGAGAAAAATGTGGACAAAAGGAAGCATAGAAACTATCAGCCTCGAGAAGAAAGCGGCATAAAATACTACCGGCACTGGACTTGCTACAAGTCTCTCTTTTGGTTCTTGAGAAAGAGAAGGAAAACACGAGATAGGGCCATCTTCTTTAGGACCAAAAGATAGACTTGTAGCAAGTCCATACCGTCACCAAAATGGCACTTTTCTGTGCCGTTTTCAAACTCTACCGGCATCGTGTAAACGGGGTCTAGATTAGCCTATTGTATTTGATGAATTCGACAAATGCGTTGACATTGTTTAGCAAGAGGAACAACAGTGTTCGTAGGCGTTTTCTTTGTACTATTTGAAATCAGTTTCAAAATAATCTGCTGTCACCTGCACTGGTCAGGAAAATATTGGATATCCCGCGGGGGGGGGGGGTACATAGCATGTTCAGGGTACGGGTATGCACCGCCCATATGGGTGGGTTTTTGGGCCCACAATTCTCTAAACAAGGGTCCTTTCTTGGCAGATTTTCCATAAACATGGGCGGGGTTTTGTTGAAATTCGCAAAAATAGTTAAAAATAGGCAGTTTTCCGCCAAAATTTATCATAAAGTGGGTACCAAGGCAATTTTTGGTAATTAGAAAAGGGTATCTTTCTTAAAATTGGGCAGCAGACCCCCGTCCATCCACAAGTCATGTACCCCCCCCCGGGATTGGGTATATGGATCATGAATACTGAAGAAGCACTTTATCCAGTTGACAGCTGCTATGACTGATATTCATACGATAAATATCAGTCATTTTGAATAATAACCAGCGTTTGTTAATCAACAAATACATACTTTTATTTGGACGATGCCATATTTCAAATCAGGCATATCACAAAACGAAAAGCTTTGATTTCTCCATTCAGGGTTGAAACTCGTTGTGGAGGAGCCGAAGATGATATTTTTCAAATTCTAAAAGAAATAAGCAAATAGTTTCAGAAGAAAACTAAAAAAAGACACTCTGGGTGCAATGATGCATACAGGTGATTTTAAATGAATGCTTGCAATGGAAATAGCAGTAAAATATTCGTCTGGCACGGAGCCAGCATGCGTATTTGTCTAAATCCTCTTATTTCAATTCATCATCTGTAGCCTACCGGGTGAATAAAAAAAAAGAATCTCCGTTTGAAAGGTCANATACATACTTTTATTTGGACGATGCCATATTTCAAATCAGGCATATCACAAAACGAAAAGCTTTGATTTCTCCATTCAGGGTTGAAACTCGTTGTGGAGGAGCCGAAGATGATATTTTTCAAATTCTAAAAGAAATAAGCAAATAGTTTCAGAAGAAAATTTAAAAAAGACACTCTGGGTGCAATGATGCATACAGGTGATTTTAAATGAATGCTTCCAATGGAAATAGCTGTAAAATATTCGTCTGGCACGGAGCCAGCATGCGTTTCTGTCTAAATCCTTTTATTTCAATTCATCATCTGTAGACTACCGGGTGAGGAAAAAAAAAGAATCGTTGTTTGAAAGGTCACGGCTCCCTGGATATCAAGACAATGATATCGGCAACTATATAGTTTAATGGTAAAAATGTTCAAATCTACTATAAAATTTACCTGACTGAAATCGGCCACTCCATTCTGAGATAATGAGGGATTTTCTCGAGAAAGCCTCTTCAAAAACCTTTAAAACGTGCACAACATCATGAACAAATTTCCCTTACATCTCTGCCTCACAACGACCCTACAGCATTGACTTGTGGACGCTTTAGCACGTGCTATCCTGTTGGGAGGATGAACAAGTCCCCCCCCCCCCCCTGGTATCGATGACCTATTCAAGGAGATTCCATTCTCCCAAAAGGAAAAAATACATGAATTTATGTGAGTGTCATCAATTTTAGGATGGAGAATCTGCTCATTGCTTTCATTCGTTTTTGCAGGTTTTTGGAAGGGGCTTTCTGCAGAAAATCACCCATATCCACGGGATATTGGCAATAAAACAAAACAGTTTTCAATATTATTGCTTTGATATTCATGAAGCAGTGGCCTTCCAAGCGGGATCCTTTTTTCTGACTCATCCGGTAGTTACTTAAATTGTTGTAAGTTACTAAGGCCCCGTTTACACGATACCGTTTTCGTTTCATACCGTTTTCGTCTCATATCGGATTGGCATTCTGTTTACATGAAAACGCACCAATCCGATATGCTTCATACGGTTTTTGCGTTTTCAATTGAAAACGCTCTGAAAGTGGCATGGAACGGATCCGATATCGTGTCGAATGTCGAGTCGAATCCGTTATCAACTCAAAACAGAGCCTCCTTATCAATTCTACAAGCCTCCTATTCACCTGGCGCACTGCGCAGTGGGTGATAGAACGAAGGTAAATCCTCCACAGCATAAGACAGCGCATTTCTGTGTAAACAGAGCCCTAATCCGATTTGAAATGAAAATGGCGTCCTGTAAACAGAACCTAAATGTTTAAGTATTTGTATGTAGTGAATTCAAATCAATGAAAGTGAAGTGAAGTGAGCACAATTTAGTTTTTATTCTGCTCTGTGAGTGGGTATTCTAAATTTTTTCTTTAGTCTAATTTGTTCTTACATGGATCAACCCAAAAAGTTCCTGTGATCAATGAAGAAATAGGTTCATATGAGATTTAGAACTCACCATAGCTACGTCTAAAGTTATAGAAGATGAAGTTTCGTGGAGTTTTGATATAAGCTTCTGTACGGGTAAACCTGGTAAAGAATGGGAAAAGCACAAGATTAAGCAATTAGCACAAGATTCAAATGAATGAAATGAAATTCATGGTAATTCACCTTGCTCTCCTTTTTTGGAAAAGAAAACATTGAAGGTCGCTAACGAGAAAGGTTCTTTTGACTGCATCAAGGATGTTTCAAGACGAGATATATTTATAGCAGAAAAAATGGGTGATGATGAACCAATTTTGTGGGAAGGGAAGACAAGAATAACAGAATTTCTTACCCAATAATTGCCTAATTCCCACATCTGCACATCTGTTTATCAATCAGTTAACTATTTCCTCTTGTCATTTCTCTCTTGGTTATGCAAAGGCCATCATATTTTGCAAATGTGTGAATTGTCAAACTTTCTCCTTCGTTAGAAATTCGCACAGTTGCAAAATATGACAGCCTAAGCAAAACTCACCAAAGAAACAACAAAAGTTGCGTTTTTAGCGCGAGGCGATGGGATCGCAGCAGTAGAGAAGACCTAATCGAATCCGTGACCCATTGTCATGACACTCAAGTGGCGAGGCCCTGCCGGGTATCGAACCTTGTCTGCCTGACTGTTCTGGCTGCAAAGTCAGAGGATCATACCACTGCGCCACAAAACCTTCAAAAGTTAAGGTTAACGGATAAAAAAATTAAAGAAAAGTCAACGGATCTTTCCCACTCAAATTGACCAACAGAAAAGTAAAAAGGAGAACTCGGCAACAAATGGGTAAGAAATTAGATTGCTCTTGAAAAATCTGCATCCTCGATATGCAGAAACTAACAAGTACTACAAAATACTTACCAATTCCAACGTTATCGTCCGATAAATCATCATCTAGGTCGTCGAATATCATGATGTCAGACGCGGACTGCAGAAATGAGAACTCAAGAATTCAATATTTTTTCTGACAAAAAAAAACAGATTCGCTGCAAACAATCTATGGTGCGGTACTACACGCCATCAACAGTAGCACACTTATTTTCATTTTTGAATATCTCTACAGGGTACAAATTAGCCAGTAAAAAAATCTTAGATCATAAGTAAATATATGTGATATACCCTATGTAAATAACTAGAAAATTAAAGTCTACCCTGAAAAGGAGACTTAAAAGACAGTTAGACAGGGTGCCAGAGAATGTAGCCACGGAGGGCATTGGGGAAGTGTGGAAAACTACCCTAGCCCCATGACGAATGAAGGTGACAGTTTTAAAAATGTATTTACATAAGCAGTTTACTGATTAAAGCATAAGAGAAACAACGAAACAAACCTTGGTCGGGGAAGTCCTTCTTCCTTTTCTTTCCCTTGAAGGAGACAGAAGAAGTAGGATTGGGACAATCGAAAACCAGGAGTGTGGGAAATATATGAATTATTCTTAAGCGCGGAGAATTTTTTAGGAATCTCACGAAATATCGCACTTTCAGACGAAAATACTTTTACGGCTGAAATATGTGTTCTTTCGCAGATTCAGTTCTGTGAAGTATCCTCACTAAAAAATTTGATGCAAGCACAGCAGCACACAAGTGCAGGGACGCAAGTATACAAATACAGACTACAATTCAAGTTTTGAAGCCCTGATAAGTAAAGATAACTATTTCATCAACACTATTTAAGGCACCTAGCGATAGAAATGTACAAAACCAAAACTAGCTTAAGTCCTGGATTTAGGAATGAGATTTTCAGATTTGGAGCAACAACTTATGATCAAATAACAGGAAAATTTTAATCTAGGATCCCAAAAACAATATTATATGGCACAAAAACAACAACATTGGAAGCAGAAGGCATTGTAATTCTCGCGTATTTCAGGCTTAAATGAAACAATCACCACACAGCTTCTGAATCAAATAAACAAAATCCGCCAGGTAGAACTTTAAATTTACCCCTTCTTCTTTTGCTATAAGCACATAACGTCTCTTAAAACCCGTCTTTCGCGTGCACAAGGCGAGAGTTTGCCCTGTTGGTTTTGGGGCAACATTTGCGGCTTTGTTTGTTTTGGATCGCTAGTTGAGAGAATTTCCTTTGTCTGCAATCGTTAATCGCTTTGAATTGAGGTGTCACTCGAGAGCAACTGATGTTATTATATTACAAAATCTGCCCTTGTTGCCGTAACTATCTTTCAGGTCGAGAGGTCAAGAAACATGAGCGAGAATGAACTTACGATTTCGTATCACTTTTATCTTTCGAATTTCTTGATAATCTTCTCTCAGCGATGTCATGATCATCCTCTAAACTCATCTTTAGATAAAAACAAGAATATGTATGTGAGTTTTCTTAAGCTGGAAAGATATCCAAACAATTTGAATCATTTTCGGCCAAATCAAGTAACCTTTGGTTCCAATAGCCTTAGAGCCATGGGACATCAGATATGAAATGGTTTGCCAATGAATTATAATCAGCCGAGAACTTATTTTTCAAAAAATTTCACTTCTTATCAGGTTACCCAGTAGTTGATAGTATTGAAAATGTGAACAAATTTCTACCTTTTGCAATCCATGCATTGAATCAGACGGCCTCTCCCTCGACTGAGAAGGTCTTGTTAACTCATCTTCAAAACTACCCGACAACGATCCATTGATGTTCATATCCATGGTTTTCTTTGATCTCTGCCTTCGACTCCTGTCTACCGTGCTTTGTATAGGTCCTTGGCCTTTGATTTTGCTCTTTGAGCCATTGTCCACAGGTTTTAATAAGCCGTTGTCTAAAGGTTTTAATGAGCCCTTACTCGGAGAACGACGAAGCTCTGATGCTAAGATATCATCGCCAAATAAATCTTTGTCAGAACCGCCTTTGCCTAAAATTGATAAAAGTATCAAGTTAATCACAGTCTTGCCTAGGGTGAAACAGTGAGAATCGTGCTATTTCAGATACAAATTGGATAATTCTAGTTGTTTGGATTATTGTTTATGTTATGGTTGCTTATTCAATTCAGTTTCATTTTAAAGAACCAAGATTGCAACAATTATAATTCTAAATTTAATTTTCAGTCCTTCCCAATCGGGTGACAAAATTCAGAAAGAAGAGGCAAATTCAGGTTGACAACGTTTCCATCAAATAGAAACAGTAGACTAAACCAGTAGACAAAATTATTAATTAACTAAGACCAGTAAGCCATTGAAAAGACACATTTTCGTTAACTGTCTCGACCTTGTCTTCTGTAGATAACATTTTCTCTCTTCCCAGTGCCTTGGGTACTCGTATCATAGGTAAGCACACCTCTCTTTGCACAAAGCAGAAGAAAACTTGACTACAGGGTGTCCCAAAAAATTGTGCCCGTTTGTCTGAAGATTGCAACAAAACGGCAAAAGATTCTCTCAAAACTTTTGCATGATGGTGCTCTTCAGGTGTTCAATTAAAGTTTGCTACCATCCCCATAAAAATCCGTTAAAAAATGATGGAGTTATGACCTTCAGGAGACCAAATTTTCCCGATCATTGAAACCAGCGGTCGGCCATTTTGTCTTACTATTTTGCAGCGATAAATAGCTTCATGGATTGAAAATGAAACAGCAGCCTCCAATTTCACAGCTCTCGTGAAAATTCCGATGATCCTCGGGGAGTTACACTATTTCTGACCTCACAGAAATTATTTCTTACTTTACATGAAGATATTTAAAATAGTAAGAAAAAATGGCCGAGTGCTGGTTTCAGTCATCAGGCAAATTTGGTCTTTTGAAGGTCATAGCTCCATCATTTCTCAACGGATTTTTACGGGGGTGGTGGCAAACNTGAAACCAGCGGTCGGCCATTTTGTCTTACTATTTTGCAGCGATAAATAGCTTCATGGATTGAAAATGAAACAGCAGCCTCCAATTTCACAGCTCTCGTGAAAATTCCGATGATCCTCGGGGAGTTACACTATTTCTGACCTCACAGAAATTATTTCTTACTTTACATGAAGATATTTAAAATAGTACGAAAAAATGGCCGACTGCTGGTTTCAGTCATCAGGCAAATTTGGTCTTTCGAAGGTCATAGCTCCATCATTTCTCAACGGATTTTTACGGGGGTGGTGGCAAACTTTAATTGAATATCTAAAGAGCAGCATCATTCAAAAGTTTGGCGAGAATCTTTTGCCGTTTTGTCGCAATCTTTAGGCAAACAGGGCACAATTTTTTGACACACCCTGTACATTTTCAAAGAACGTACCTAATTGTAGAGATGAGGCACCACTTGTCTCTTGTCGTTGTATCACATCATTCGTTGTTTTTCTTCTATCACTTTGCTTTAGCAGCGAGTCTTTATCATTAGTTATTCGAAGAGCTGTATCAAGCTGCTGATCGAGATCAAAGCTATGACCAGACAGACTTTCTCTTCTCACGTCATGATTATTGGAACTTTTCTTCACAGTTCTACTACGAGTTGCTTCCTCGCTAGAGTTCTGCTGTGGTCTTTTGCTGCTAACTTTTTCTGTCCTGAAGTATTTAACCATTACTTCGATCATAGTTCTGAGTGGATCTTCCAGCTCCTTGAAAAAGGCAGTCATGAGAGATAAAAATAGGAGAGGAAATATAACATGGAACATAATTAGATTCTTTAGCGACTCATAACAAAGGCTCTAAATCTTCAAATCAGCATAAAAAGGTGGGTGTAAATTTTTTTGTGTTTTCGCGTTTTGGCCGAAATTAGGGGAAGTTCATTCTTACAAAATTTCATAGAATAGAGAATCAACCTGTTACATTACAAGTATTTTTTTATAAGGAACTAAGAATTTGGACCAGTACTGAAAGTTTCTTAAAATTATCAGATTTTGAGTACTCAGAGTTTCTTACGAGTTTCTTAGAGGTTCCATAACAATCTTCATGTTCGCTACCTGTGCCCTCGTGAACACTTCGAAACAATATTTTTGAGCCTTTCCAATGTTTAGACATTACAGAAGTACCTTAACGAGTAATATGATACTGGAAACAAGTGAAAGTAAAATGAAAAAGGTCAAGGATTTCCTTCATCAAAGTGAATAGTTTCTTAACTTATATTCTTCCAGTACTGGAGTTTCTTAATTTTTTGGCGATCTGAGAGTTGAGTTTCTTATAAGCAATTTCTTATAAAAAAATACGTTTATCAAATATAGATATTCTTCTTATTATTCGGTCGTATGTGTCAATATGATCTTGTTTAATAACAACCCTTTCACACCCTGCTGTAAGCAAGTTACAAGCTTGTTAACTAGGGTTACCTATGCAAACAAGCATAGGTATTGAAGATTCAGAAGTCATTGAAGAGTCGAGGAATATCTAAGACATAACAAAAGTTGATAAGGAACCTAATTCGCAAAAGCTTATTCCCGCAAAATTTCCCAATTTGGTCGATTCGCGAAAGTTAGTACAAAAATTTCACGTTTTTTTTAAACTCGTGGAAGTTTCTTCCCGTGAAATTTTCATCCCTGAAAGCATCAGGAGAAGGACATTATAAAATCATCTAGCTTTAAGGCAGCCAGTGGTTGCTCCATAAATCAGCAGCGACCTGTCAGAATTACTCAAGTAAGGTATCGAGATCTCAGTGGAAATCATTTCTATCAAAAATTCTGAAAAGCAGGAAATTGGATTCATGGCTCCTTTACAGTAGCTGTGCAAATGAAAAACAATCTTTTTGGGATACCCTGTCAAAAGGGACAAAATTAGAATTGTCACAGCAAGGGAATTTCACATTTCTTTTGATGCATGCAAACTTGAGGCAGACATACCTTGTTCATTCTGAGTAACTTTTCAATCTTGAGTTCCTTGGCAAGTACCACTCTATTTCGAACACTAAAAACAAATTAATTCGTTTTCAAATAACATGAAATCATCTGTTTGTATATCATAACAAATAATCCGTTTGTATTGTAAATATAAATATTTTTGGGTCTTTGACAAAACAAGTCAAAAAGAAAATTTTATCAAAGGTTTGATAATAGATTTTTGGTGATTTTTTAAACAGGAGCCCTTTTGGGACACCTGGTATACATGAAAAGACTGTAAACTGTTTCAAACAAGAATTCTAAAGAAACAAAAATGGAAATTCTTAGGAAGGAAAACCATGCACAAGCCTTTACTGTCAAAGGAAAAATTTTATGTGAAATCTCACCTATCTTCTTTCCTAGGAAACTCATCATCCAGCACCCTCAAAGAACGTTTGAAGCCCTGAAAATCACAATAATGCTAATAATGATTACAATAAGATCTAACAATAATAACAGATATCAACAGATCCACTAAACATGCGGCTATTCCCTACTGAAACTGCGATACAGTACAGGCCTTGCACACATTAACATGGTTTTCCTGCCTGAGAATCCTTGTTTAGAAACATTTACAGAATTTGATATTGCTCAAGAATTCTTATCATAACGAAAATGATGCTCGCATGTTAATGTTCACAAGGCCTGTACTGTACAATATTGTCTTTGAAAGATAAAACTTTCCTGACCCTACTTTAGTTACATTAAATGTTCATAATATACATTCCAAAACTCTATACTTGAAGTAAAAATCAACCACAGGCATCAATTCTATTTGTTAAAACTTTTCAGATAATGCTGGAAATCTACAGGTAGCTACCAATAGTTTGTCATGTTTTTTGGCAGAGAACTGAACAGTTTTGGCTCCACCATCCTTGAAAGTTTCGGTTCCCTTGGGATAATTCCAAACCCCCAGGATCCCAAGTGATCTTGCACTGCTTGATCAAAGCTCACTGGTATGCTTTTCTCTTCAATGTTAGGTACGTCAATGAGGACTCATAATTCATCAATCTGAATGTTCATTACAGGGGTATCGTTTCAGGAGTTGATTTTAGGAGAAAAATATGTTTGAATTTCAGATAAATTCTAGTCGGATGAAGTTACAGTATGTGATCTTTAATGATCTAAATTTTCACCGCGTAATGCTTCTGTCGTCATTGGAAATTATTGACCACAAGCCTTGATCACCTAACAACTGGAATCGAAACCATTTAGGAAGAGCACTTACTTTTCGGCTCAGGTATTCTCGAACAAGTGAGGCTGACAGGGATTCTATATCAGTCATTTTTCAGGGGTTATCCTTGGGTCAGTTTGGTACTACTTTCTCTTTCTGGCATGTGGGGAAAAGGTAAAAATCTGAAAAAGAAAAAAGCATTTAGAGTTAAGCACTCTGGAATAATAACAAAAGATGACCAGATGACAAAAAATGTAATACCACGTGACTAAAAAAATCCAATATTTGAAAAATCATAAATGTCAAAATCATTCAAAATTCTGACATAGAATTGACTAAAAAAATACAGTACCAGGTTTTTATGCCTGAATGAGATCAGGTCCATTGTCAAAATCAAAATTTTTTCACAACCAGAAATGGATACTTTTGATTTCAAATAAAGAACCTCCCTTCCGGGTATCGTTTTTGCCTCATTTTTCTAACACCAGGCATTGAAAGAAGGCAATTTTCTAGAACCAGTTCTCAAAAGGAATAAGGTCATCATATCTTATTCTTTTGCAGTGTATTTTTTATGTTATGGAGTAGGGTGCCGACAGTGCTAAACGGATGCGGGAGGAAATTCAATCTTTTCATGAGAAAAATTGATCAGTCAAAAACCAAACTTACCAGGTGAGGTATTTGGCTGCTTGCCTTTGACCAGAACATTTTTGAGACTGACCTTGGCCATGGTTTTCGGACAGTGGGTTCACATTGCAGAATATGCCAAGAAATTTATTTTTTAAAGTAGGCTTGGCAAATATTCCATCTATAAACTCTTCTGCTTCTTTTTTTTTTGTCTTGTTTTCCTATTCTTGAATTTGAAAAAAATGGTTTGACTATAAGCTCCTGAAGCGATGTTGTAGAGTGCATACAAGCCAATCTATAGACTGGGAGACAGATGTGTGAAAGAAATATTGTATTTGATCTCATTATTACTTTTTATTGATCTATGTGTAGGTGTTTATGAAAGAAATTATATGAAAATCCAAATCACATTTCAAATCTGAATTGTATCAATTTTCCTCAGCAACTGATTTATTTAGTGTCTGAAAACCACTCACTGCCTTGAGCTTTTAAGATCACTCAAAGCAGTGCCCTCTGTCCTTCCTGCAGTGAAATGGTTTCAAGTCTTTCGCACAATCCTACTGTATATGTTATTCACATGCTATACATCCAATCTCTTTGATCGTTTAAAATGTTTGCTTTGTTTTGCAACGCATTCAGAGTTTCGAATCCAGGTGTAATATTCATAAAAACAACTCCCTCATGAACAATCACAGCGAAAGCAACTGATTTAGCGTGTTTTACATTTAAGATTTTCGATAAAGATGTTTAGTATCTATAATTTTCACTTTCAATACAATCAAATACCCTTTTTGATGGATATTATTTGTAACATAATTTTCTGTTGGTTTTCAAGGTATTTTCACAAGTGTCCGATTACCACCACCATCTGATTGCCACAACTGACATGTCAAGGTGCTGTGATGCAGTGGTGTAATCCTCTGACTTTGCAGCCAGAAAAGTCTTGCAGACAGAGCTCCATATCAGGTAGAGTCTCACCTCTTGAGCGTCAAGGCAAGGGGTCATGGACTGAATAAGGTCAATTAGGTCTTCTCTACTTCTGCAATCCTGGCGCTTGGTGCTATAAACCACAACTTCACCTCCTATACTTTTCGCAAATGTTTTCTAAAGCCAGCTATCATTTAGAGGAGCAAATTCTAAGTCCAGATGAAAAATAATTTCTTGGAATGCAATTTCCTGTACATATGAAAGTCAAGTATCTACCCGGGGCAAAATCCACTTGTGATCGCTCAGCGGCATTGTGCTGCTGAGGGAGGAGGGAGCTTCAGCAAAATCTATTAAGTGATCATTAATGGAACTGAAGGAATCCTTATCAAGAAAAATATGTTTAGACTCAAGTTCATATGCATTATATAATGATTTGCAAACTTTTTCTGTAATCTGACGAGCAGTCAATTTAGGTCCATAACAAAGGAAGACCATTTGAAACTTGGATCATCAGAGTGCCGTAATAGAAATACTTAAGTCTGCTAAGGAGGGGGGAGGGGGTAAAATATCGCCAACTGATAAAAAAGTGGATTTTTGGACGACCCCTGCTCTACTATTACAACAAGACTGGAACAAGCACTAAGAAGCAAACCCTTTTACTTATAATAGAATGTTTTTGTGCATTAGGGTATTGATACTGATAATCTGATCTAGCCAATAGCAAAGCCTTCAGTTTGGCCTGGCAGTTACCATGTACAGGCATGAACTTACTGGATATTTCGTAAGCAGTTCTTTTAGTTTAGAGTTTAGGCCCTACTCCTCCTCCCTTCTATCTTGACGTGACTATTTGCCACATTATTTATGCACTACCTACTAAATCTATTAATTCTGTGCGTTTGCTTGCCTAAATGAATCCCTCGCAGTAGGCTAGTCTAACAATCAGAAATAACTCCAAAGCAGCCTGTTTCTTACCAAAGATCACACTTCGTAAATTACAGCTATTTCACAGCAACATTTCTTTTCCGCCATTTCCTTTTCATCATAAACAAAATTGTAAAACATAGAGCATGATGGGTAAAGACATCACTATGGTGACATGGCCTCAGATGTTGCCGCAAATTTTCAGACCTTCCCCCTGGGGTTCTGATGGGGGCTTTGGGAGCAAAGAGCACGACTATGAAAAGAATGTCGAACGAAACTAACAAGGACAGATTTGGTAAGACAATAGCACGAGTTGGTTTTGATTGACACCGCAATTCAAAGCGATCAGCGATAGCAGACAAAGGAAATTCTCTCAACCAGAAATTCAAAACGAGCAAAGCCGCAAAAGATTCTCTGAAAACCCAGGTAGCTAGCTCACTCATTCTGCATTTCCAAAAATTGTTTTTAAGAGCAAACATGAGAGAAGAAAGAAGGAGGATATATCTACACATCTACCTCGGGCATTTTATTTCTTTGGTCCAAAAGCTGAACAGTAAATGTTTTAATTACACCCAAAAAATAAGAGAATTGAATCACTTCCCAATCGGCTTTTGAATAAAACAAATTAAATTCTCGCTGTAGATGTGTAGATATATCCTTCATCTATCTTTTTAACGCTTGTGACGTAGCACTATTGTTTTCAAAATTATTGGGGGTTTCAACCCCATGCCCTCGCTCCCGATTCAGTTAGACTACAGTGAGTCCCTTGCCAAATCGAGACCGCCCAAACTGCGAAAAAACTGGCCTGCTCACTGCTATTCTCGGGACGACCAATCACCTTGCAGGAAGCAAAATGCACAAATATGATTGGTTTGTTCTTGCAATCTGTTTGGAAAGGGGCCGGTCTGTTATTTCAACTTGATTGAACTTAAACAATCCCATTCCATTCATTCATGAAACTGCCATTCCATTCATGAAACAACAGAATAGGCTCCCAAAGGAAAAAGTGTTCACTACGGAGATCTGGATATCGAATTATAAGCATAGAAACAATTCTCATGGGCCATTTTCATCTTCACTTTTATTTTCTATTGAACTTGGCACAAAGTATTCTGTGTGCTGAATTCGAATTCGATGCAAGTGAAAATGAAAAAGGCAGAAGAGCCATATATGGGCACTGCATCTTTATTTACAATTCGATGCACAAATCTCAGTATCAGTAGTAAACATTTTTCCTATTTAATGCAAAACACAGATGATTGGCGGCAGACCATTCGCTTTGCATTTGCTTTGATGTATTATGCGGAATGAAATATCTAAATAGAGGGTCCCCCGAATCGGCCAGAAAATTCACTGTTTGTTTATGAGTCGTAGTTGTAGCGGGGTATATCAGTTTGGTGGAGGAGTGAAACTACGACTTGTAATTTGTCTAGGATTCAGTGACGATTATGGTGAAGATGCTGTATCATCGACCGCTGGGCAAAGAGGCACAAGGGCACACACGAAAATAAGCACAACTCAAATAATAGGATTAGCTAGCTAAGCATACATTGTTTCTTTATGAAATTCCGAAGAATGATAACAATCCATAACAATCCGACTACCGTTCCAATTTCTCAGTCAGGCTACATTGAAAAGCTTTTCATCGGAATTTTGGGTCTACGATCAATTAGGATATTTTCCGATGTATGAAAACCAATATATGAAAACCAGATTCATTTAAAATATTCCATGTTTTAAATATTCCAGATTCCACATTCCATATTATAAAGATTCCAGATTCCATGTTTTAAAGATAGCCGAAATAGTCACGAATGCCTGTGGCCATTTGATGCCATTAACGCAAACAAGACCAACCAAAGCACATGTTATTTAGCGAGTATTCCATCATGAGCGATTTATTGGAAAAAAAGAATGTAAACCATGGAAGTGAAGGGAAGATAAAGAATGCCGATTATGAATTTTCTCATGGGCATGATGACACAGACTATGTAACTCTCATCGAAGAAATAAACAAACAGGATCAAAGTTTGTCCGAAGAAGGAAGATTCTTTCAAATTCAAGATAGAAAAAGAAGTGGAACACTGCAAGTTGAAATGATGAAAAATATTTGCCACGGTAAGAGATCCTTGTTTTAAAATCATCATCCTTCGGGGTCTGTGATGAGTCAGGCCATATTCGGGCTTGCTCCTTTTCCTTACATATAGCATATAGGAATTATAAACATGCAATTTGAGCTGGTTAAATGTGGAGAAAATTTCGGTAGTTTTTGGTTGGAAATTTGCAAAAAAATGCATAAAATTGCTCGTGCGATAGTGACATGGGGAAATATCCTTTATA
>REGL01000062.1:0-10116 GCA_004194395.1 Aurelia aurita complex sp. Pacific
GAGAATAAAAGGAGGTCAAAACACAGGTTTTAGTTGAAATTGCATGAATTGATAGTCAATGAATGGAATATGAAACTTGGCTTGATGCAGTTCGTCAAAATGAGCCATATATTTTTAAACATTTGAAACCTCATCAGGTTAATGAGGCTCAAATGATAGCAAATTTTCGAGAGAAAAATGAGGTCAAAACACAATTTATTGTTGAAAGTTTTTGAATTTAATGGAATATAAAACTTTGTTTGATGCAGTTCGTGAAAATGAGGTATATATTTTGAAACATTTGAAACCTCATCAGGTTAATGAGGCTCAAATGATTATAAATTTCGAGAATAAAAGGAGGTCAAAACACCGTTTTAGTTGAAATTTTATGAATTGATGGTCAATGAAAGGAATATGAAACTTGGCGTGATGTAATTTTTCAAAATGATCTATATATTTTGAAACATTTGAAACCTCATCAGGTTAATGAGGCTTAAATGATAGTAAAGTTTCGAAAAAAAGGAGGTAAAAACACAGTTTTTAGTTGAAATTTTATGAATTTATTGTCAATGAATGAAATATGAAACTTGTCTTGATGCAGTTCTTCAAAATGAGCTACATCTTTTGAAACATTTGAAACCTCATCAGGTTAAATGAGGCTCAAATGATAGTAAATGTTCGAGAAAAAAAGAGGTAAAAACACAGTTTTTTATTGAAANATGAAATGAATATGAAACTTGGCGTGATGTAATTTTTCAAAATGATCTATATATTTTGAAACATTTGAAACCTCATCAGGTTAATGAGGCTTAAATGATAGTAAAGTTTCGAAAAAAAGGAGGTAAAAACACAGTTTTTAGTTGAAATTTTATGAATTTATTGTCAATGAATGAAATATGAAACTTGTCTTGATGCAGTTCTTCAAAATGAGCTACATCTTTTGAAACATTTGAAACCTCATCAGGTTAAATGAGGCTCAAATGATAGTAAATGTTCGAGAAAAAAAGAGGTAAAAACACAGTTTTTTATTGAAATTTTATGAATTTATTGTCAATGAATTGAATATGAACCTTTTTTAGATTTGATGCAAAAGGCTGAACTTATGTGTCGTTTATGGAAAATATGGCGTTCAGAGAATACGAATTCAGTTAATACTGAGTTCAGAGAATACGAATACGAGTTCAGCCATTTGTATTACATCTAAAATATTAACTGGAAAAATAGGCCGTTTCTTTCTAATGCCATCTCAAGCCCCAATTTGAGCAAGTTTATCGATCTTCCTTTTGACACAAAAACGCTGTGGTAAAGTATTGTGCGGTGTTGGTGTCTGTTGTCTTCGCATTGTTTTTTTGTTAAAGGCTTATGTATGATTGAATTCCTTCATATGAATTAATCATCATTGCACTGGTGTGTCAATCAAAATCAATTGACGCTATTGCTACAAAATATGCCCCTTTGGCAGTGAACTTTTCACTGAACAATGTAACTATTTAATGAAATTATTTCACAGGCAACATACTTAAAAGATTGTGGAGGTGATGACGTTTGCCAGGCTGATCTTGTTGTATCTGCAAAGTCGAAGTTGCCAAGGTATGCATAGATGATACTTGACTTTGATCGAGCAAAATTTGTTTTATTACATGGCCTGTGTTTAACGCAACAGGGTAAATACATATCAAAACAGGGCAAAACACTTTTCTAAAAGGCAAATATGTAAGGGGAAGTAACTTTCTATGAGCTCATGCAAGATGAAGGCCAATTAGGGAGAGCTCAAAATGATATTTTCATGTAATGTATAGTCTAAAAGATTTGGTCAAAGATGTCCAATTTTCCCCATAAATCTCAGGTAAGAAGAACGTGTTATTAATGTAGATGAGGCCTGTAACTGTTGGTGTCATATTAAAGCATCTTGCTTGAGAAGTACAGAATAACATAATCAGTAGTTTGTTAATTCTTCAGATCAACCAGAATTGACGAAGAAATCATCATATTCAACTTCATTATGACATTTAATTCCCAAGAGTACAGGGCACATACACTTTTTTACAGAAAGGTCGATGGGTTAGTTAAAATCCTTCTCACATTAGATGTCACCTGAGATTCGCAATAACGCAAAATTGAATTGCAAACATTTCTATTGTTGTTATTAGTGGGCATTTGTAGGTGACATCTTATTTGAGGCAGAAAGAAGAATTCAGAGTGTGGAGATGTTTTACTTTATTTGCTCCACTGCCATGAATTATAATTGCATTGTAAAATTTGTATAAAGTATTTTCAATTCTGTTTAATGTAATTTTGTTTGGTTATTAATTGATATGTTTGAGAATGTAAAGAATGAAATGAAATGAACTGAACTGAACATTGTCCTTAACGTTAGAAAGACTCGTGACATGGTTTGTACTCAGCGTAAAAGAACCCATTTCACCAGTGAAATCAGTTTCAGAGTTGGACATTTTTCTTCGATATTCTAGTGGCAAGACGGCGCTTGTATTTGGACTGGAAGATACACTAACCCTTGAAATTGATGTTGTCAACAAAGGAGAAAATGCATTCTTATCAAAAATGAAAATCATTTTTCCAGATGACTTGTATGCCATTGGTATGCAATTTGTAAATGTAAGCCTTCTTTATTTTGATATTGCATGCTCAATTTACATATTAGACCTTTTAGCCATTCTACAGAAGGATCTGAATCGAATCAAATTTTTATATATACCGGGTGAGCCAGAAAAAAGTTCCCACTTTTGAAAATTCATAGCATCAAGAGTACTAATGGATTGGAATGAATCAATATTTGCTTGACAGCCAAAAGATCGAAAAAATGTTGTGATTTTTCTCACGTTCTTACGAGCATTGCAAAAATTGGTAAATTCAAGCTTACGAAAACTTGATGGTTGCAAAATGACTGAAAAAGACCTAAAATGCTTGATCAAATCATAAAGGACTCCTCGCTCAGAACAACAGAGAAAATGCAATTTCTCATGGGTGAGAGATATCGTTTGCAAATCTATTGCCATGGGATTGAAAATCTTTAGTATCTGTTTGAGAATCTATTTCTTGTAACTCTTGAGAGAGGTGAAACGCATGTGCGTATTGTTGTTTGTGAGGAGAGTCCTAACGATTTGATCAAGTGTTTTAGGCCCTTTTTCTGTCATTTTGCAGCCATGAAATTTTTGTAAAGCTGAATTTACCTATATTTGTAGTGCTCGTAAGAAAACGAGAAAAATCACAAAAATACTTCGATCTTTTGGCTTTCAACTAGAATTTGAATCATTCAAATCCACGAAGTACTTGTGGTGCTACGAATTTCAGAAAATGGGAAATTTTTTCTGGCTCACCCGGTATTGAAGAATTCTCGAATGTGCACAATAGCGATAGAGGCTCCAATGCCATTCAATCGAACCTCGCTTATATAAAGTATGTACAAAAATATCACTCAACTCAATCGAAACTCTTTTCTTATCATAACTACCGAGTGTTCCAAAAAAGTACTCCTGTTTAAAAAATCACCAAAAATTTATTATCAAACCTTTGATAAAATTTTCTTTTTGAGTTGCTTTGCCAAAGACCTAAAAATTTTCATAGATGATAAAATGTTTGCTTTTGACACAGCTATGTAGAACATTTACGCTTTGAAAAACCTTATTTTGAGCTATAGTTCTTAAGCAAAATACTCAATCTTGCCTTAGAGTCAAAATGTTCAAATCATTTATCGTCAGTCTAGTCTCTAATGATAGTGCGCAATTCTTTCTGTCATTTATGACCAAATTAAAAGCTTTACATGCACAAAGAAATTGATCTGGCAATCATCAGATCTTTTTTGCAGTATGATTCAAAACCCAGGTAGCCCTAAAAAGAGCTAAATTTGCTACTTTTAAACCAATTACAAGATTAGCTATGTATCGGAAAATAATTTGGTCCAAGACCTTCTTGACAAAGAAAGGAAATATAAGATCGGCCTGGTAATCAATTTTTGATGATTTTTCAAACAGAAATACTTTTTTTTGGGACACCCGGCAGCTCTCTGAAACCAATAGTTATTGACAAATACTTTGAATCACCGTTTGGCTGAAAGGCTTGGCTATCTTGTGAGATGTTGCTTTGTCACTTTGAGCTATGATTACCATCCGGCAAAACCAGATTCAAAGAAAATGTCGAACTCAAGATTTCTCATTTCGACTAAATGATAACTTTCCTGTCATCATTTTGTAAAAACTTAATGTAATGGGTTTGAAGTCCTCCGTGGAAATCTGCTATGATCGTTATTCTACACATCTTTTTAGGAGCAAAGTCCTCTGCTGGAAAGACCAAAATCCAAAAATGGAACAAGTCAGATTTCTTTTGATCTTGACAGTCCTGTCATTTGGAATCAAAAGGTAATGTGTCATCTTTGTCGCAGCCGTTTTCAAACAATCATCTTAACATTTCATTTTCATTTTTATCTCATTTTTCATTTTAAATATATTTACCCTGGGATACAATTCAGTGAACAAATAAATTACTTTCCAATTGTCCCAAGATTGCATTTCAATTCACTTGGGAAATTGTGACATGAATCGTATTTCCCAAGAAATTAAAGTCAGTCTCAAATTAAATGTAATGGGATTTGCAATGACGCAAAATTGCTCAAAGCACTTCTTGAAATCTGTTTTCTATTCATACGAAATATTTACAATAACTTACTTTCTACTGTACTTATCTAATTATTACAAAGCATCACAGGGACGATACCAAGGGGAACGAAAGAAAATAAATACGACATGGCCAATACATGAAGGCGCACAACGTTAAACTACATACAATTACACTACAAACGATTAAAACTAGTCACATTAATCACACTACTTACAACATTACTCTACTAATTGCGTGACGTCTAATTTGAGACAGAAATTTGAAAGCTCTTCTTGTGGCATGAAATCTTTCTGCGCTTTGCCTCAGCTATGTGTCGTAGACGACTGCTTCGTTATCATTTTTAATTCCAATTCCTTAAATCCATTGGCAAAAGATCAGTGGAATTACGCCAAACCATATCCAATTTGACAGTTGCTGGTAGCTTTATCTTCAGTCTCAAATCATATCAAATGAAGGACTCTTCACACCGATAAGAGAAAAAGGAGCCACAAGACCGCTTTTCTACTGCCATAATGCGTAAAACCGTTCTGAAAAGGCTAAGACCGCGAACCGTCAGCCTGTACGACCCCAAATTTCCAGCTTACAGTTAAAAATGGAAGTAATTTTGATCATGAATTCTAACATAAGATTAATTCTATATATACTTCTTTCTTTCTCTCAATAGTTCAAAATATTGGTCAAATTTACTCAAATAAAACCGAGGCCCACGAAAGGCACAATCACCTTCAATATTGAGGCAACGAGGTATCTTATCCAGGCTTTCAGTTTCTTATTCTCCTTATTCTATTATCAGATTTGAATAGCAGAGCCAACACTTTATTCTGTTATATAAAGAATTTCTCGAAAATCGCTTCGATGGGCTTGCTAAGTATGAAAAGATGCTCATTGAAACATCTTAATTTTATGTCAAAATGGTTGATTTTTAGAACCTTATTAATTGAATTTTTACAAATAGTTCTTGATTTATTGACGAAGGAACCCAATGGCACTATGGGCAGAGGGGCACAGGGAGCACTGTGCTTCTCCATATTTCTTGGCAGTGCACTATGTTCTTCATTCATTCCCTGGGTACCAGACTCTCTAGGTACCACCCATGTTTAATCTAGGAGTGGCTCTCCAAGTCCAAAAGAATTGCCCTTCTGAATACTCTGAGAGAACTGGCGCTATATGTTTATTTTAATTTCATCGTTCATCATTCCCAAATTTTTACCAGAATCTCATTTTAATTTCAAAGCAATATTTTTTTGTAGTGTCAGCAATGAAGTTAATCCCATAGACAACAAGGCTGTAGTTACAGTGCAAGCTAGGCTCTTAGCTGATTTGACCGTGTCAGGGTAAGATGCATCAAGATTTTTGATATCCATTTCTCTTTAATGTATCTATTTTGGTTGACCCATATGGAATAGCTGCGAATGAGAACTTTTGGAATCACTCGAAGATGTCTTTTATCCGTTCATGAAGCTTGCCATTTGTCCTGTTCAACCATATTGCAATGCTGATTTCGACCAAGATTATGTGCTTCGATATTCAGTGATGCTCATTTTAAAAGGAGGATAATTGCTTTGTTTTATATATATTCAAATAGTGCAACGGTTGTCAAAAGTTCCTGTTGTTCAGTTTCATTGTGATTTACTGCTCTGTGGGATGGTGCAGCAATTTTACAATTCACTGTTGCACGAGACTACTGGACTGGTTGCACAAGACACAATGTACATAATATTACAGTTCTTCATTGTACATACACAATGCACATTGCAGTGTTGGACATCATGTGCTCTAGACTTGTCCCAGGATAGATAGACTTATTACAGTTGACGAAATAATTTCAGATAGATAGACTTATTGCATTTGACGAAATAGACTTGGAGCAAGCATATGCTCATGCTTGTACTAAATTGTCTGCATTCGTTAAGGTCCTGTGGGAACAGTGGTATTAAATTTCTAGAGCCCTAGCCTGAAAGTTTTCCATAGGTTTGCGATCTGCCTTTCCATTTTCAGGTCTGCAAGTCCAGATAAATTGTTTTACGAGCCAACACCAAGAGAAGCGACAGACAAAATAGTTAATGAAACGCAAGTTGGACCAGTCATTAATTATATCTTTACAGTAAGTGTGAAGCAAAATGGTGCTTTGAGTTTCTATTTACAGTGACAGGCCACCATTTTTTTGCAGTAAATGCCTGATTACAGAAAGGTAGGGCTACTCTAACAGAAAGGTTACACTAACAGGCTGGATAATCTTTGTTCGCTGCTGTAAGTAAAATTACACAGCTAGGGTAGTCTGGATACTTTCTACTATGAAGAGGAGTAACATGTGACTCAGAGACGAAAATTTGCTGATCAGAAAAATAGAAAATAGACGAAAAAGGTCTGAATCTCGGTCTGAATGACAGTCCCGTATATGATTATTCCATCAGGTGTCCCAAAAAAGTACTCCCTTCCCTTTGAAAAATCCTCAAAACTTGATAACACGGCCGATCTTCACTTTTCTTTTTTGTCAAGAAGATCAAGGATCAAATTATTTTCCAAGGTATAGATAGTCTTGTAATTGGTTTAATGATTAGCAAATTTAGCTCTTTTAGAGCCACCTGTCTTTGAATCATACTGCAAAAAAGCATTGATAACCAATCTCCTCCCCAGAGTGAGTTCGTTACTCTACCTCTGTTCTACCTCTATTCTACTCTACCTCTGTTCATTCGGCTTCGTGACCAGTGTATGACGTCACAACACCCTGGGAACGAGGTTGGTTGATAATTGCTTGATAAATTTCTTTGTGCGTGTAAAGCTCCTAGTATGGTCATAAATGACAGAAAGAAATGCGCACTGTCATTTCAGACTATTATGACGATAAAAAATCTGAAAATTTTGACTCTTAGGCAAGATTGAGTACTTTGCTTGAAAACTATAGCTCAAAATAAGGTTCTTCAACTATTAATTTGTCTACCTTTCTGTATCAAAAGCAAACATTTTATCATCTATGAATATTTTTGGATCTTTTTTGAAACGACGAATGAAAATGACGAGAAAAAATTCCCTATGTTTTCGTTCGTAGCAACAATGACACTTACATCCATTCATGTATTTTGTCCTTTTGGGAGAATGAAATCCCTCTGAATAAGTTATTCATATTAGGGGAAGACTTTTTCATTCCCCCATGAGGATAGCACATTCCCCATGAGGATAGCACGTGCTAAAATCATTGATGTTAGGTAAGCAAATTATGGAAAGTTGCTCGTGGTTTTAGGACGTTTCTTAAGGTTTCTCAAAGGGACTTTTTTGGAAAATCCCTGGTATGATCTGAATGGAGTGACCGATTTCAGTCAGGAAAAATTCTAAAAATAATTGAGTAGGCTAGCTATTCAATCAGATAATGCAAAATAGCATTGCAAATATATTCAGGGAGCAGTAGCCTTTCAAACACTGGCCCTTTTTGACTCACATCGGCTAAAGATGAAAGGATTACTCTGTCACCTTGTAACTAAGACCTACCAAATAGAAGAGTTTTTCTGAAGACATCCAGCCATGAGCTATTATGTTTTGGCAACATATCGTTTTGGCAACAGATCGTTTGGCAACAAAAATTATCTAAAATCGGAGGCTCTGCAGTTTCTCAAGATTTAAACATTTACTTTTTCAGATTCAAAATCGAGGCCCAAGTCCAGTTCAAGGGCTATATGCACGTGTCAGTCTGTTAGCGCAACACAATTCAAAATGGCTACTTAATCTCTTCAGTATATCCGTGAGTAATGTTAGATTTTTATTCATTGATGCTTTTGGACCAACTTTTGAGTCATTTTTGAATTTGGAAAAGAAACAAATGAAACAAGGATATGGATATCGATGGATTTTCAAGAGTGCCTTTATTGTGGATTCAGCCCATCCACCAAAATATGTGCAGAGCACAATAGACACGTGTGGGAAACAATATTGTATAGAGATAACAGGTTTGTTTACGGTTTCGTGACCCAGCCGCTTTAAGATCACGAATTAGTAGATTTAAAGGCACACTGTCGTGGCGCTGATTGGATAAATGAGACAATATAAAATGATAAAATTAGGCATGCTTCAGTAATTTCGCTGTCCACTGAAATTTGTGAAGGTGATAACGATCTGACTCCTCTTATTCTCGAAACAAAGTATGATCCAACAGCACAAAGGCTTGGTAATTATCAAAAGGGCAGGTCTTTAGTTTGTCATTTCAACATCACGACTAGCAAATAACAGCCACGACAGTGTGCCTTTAAAGGCAGTGTGCTTGCATGCGCACTCGTTGAAACTGCTGACAAAATGCTGACATGCATGCAGCTTTGGGATGATTTGATAGGTTTAGACTGCGTCTGTTTCAAATGGATCACATGAAAAACAATGGACTTTAGACCGCGTGTGAAATCACCCCATACTCAACCTCGTATTCGCGTGAAAGTTGATCACATGATCATGCAAATACATAGAAAAATATCACATGTTTGTGAAATATCCCCCTCGAAGCATGCTACTTGCATGGACACAAAGATAGGCACTAAATCCTAACTGGCTAATGAGCTTGGCACGTGACAATCTCTAAAACCAATCAATGGAACGGAAAACCGACCGGGAAATTTGAAAAGTCAAATTTAGGCCGTTTTTGGACGATTTTACCACCCTTCACCAAAAAAAGATTGTACGGAAGGAAAATTAAGATTTTCAAAAACTTTCTTCACAGACCTGTTCCCAATACTTGAATACATGCCTGTTCACGGGGGCTAATAATTATCTCAAAATCTGGTGAAATGCTGAAGTTTTGAATTTGACCTCACTGACCTCACTGTAGCGTGTTATAGCAAAAACCTCAGTAAACACAGAAACGTATTCACGTGCATCTGGAGACTAAATACTTTACTTATGTCTTATTCTCATTCTGTGTGTTTAAAAATCTTCAGAACATCTTTAAAGATGCCAATCTTTAGAGCACAACAGTATCTGAATCTTTTTAGTTTGAAGCTAACATGAATCCCACATGCGATTTTCAATATTTAATGCTGAGGGGTAGGTGAAAAACAGGAAGATTTCATTGCACTGGCCTAACAAAACATCATACTGTCGTTATAAATAAGGACAAATGAACAGATACTTACATTTCTATCTTGTAAAATGAGGATCACAAACTGAAAATATGAAGCAGCACAAATGCCAAAAGTATTTCAACTGGTTTTGATAGCAAAGACCCACTTATTTGACCTTAATCTAATCTGCAGCCAGTTTCTCCAACAAATCGTTCAGAATTTCCTCTTGCAACATTATGGTCAATAGAAAGGGCGCAGAAATTTCAGTGATCAGCTGCATGCTTGCTAGTCATCATCAAATAACATACAATTCCAATAAACTTTGAATAAATAACAATTATTTCAGGAATGGCAAGAGCTGTAACATCCAACGTGGCCAGAACGAAAGATTTTGTGATGTCCTCTTCGATAACCATTGCTCCCATTCCTTTATCCAATTCTGCTCTCATCTTTGTGAGATCAT
>REGL01000062.1:37280-48172 GCA_004194395.1 Aurelia aurita complex sp. Pacific
AAAGAACGTTATGACAGTAATTCCTACTTTGTTATTAGTATAATGTCAGAGTATCGCTGCACAGTTGAGAATATATAGTAAGAGATATGTAAATCATGCCATTTTTTGCAGCAAGCAGCGAAGATGAACGAAAAGGGGCTCCGTCGTCAAACAGTAAACAAATCCGTAAACTCGCACGTGTCAGGGATTATCCATTGTTCTCTGCAGTTTGTTTGGTGGCTTCACCCAAGCCACCAAAAAGTGACTGTTAAAAATCCACTTATATCCGAGCAATCGTAGAAGATATGAATGTTTGCTTTGTTCCTTAGTGAAGTACAAGGATTAATGCCCAAACAGCAACTTTCATTTTGAAAAAAATACGAAAATCCTGTGTCATATCATCTTTCAAAAAACTGCAAAAATCATCGTTTTGTTTACATTTTGACGACGGAGCCCCTTTAAGCTCAACATGAATTTAACCCCAGATGTGAGCAAACCTTTGGCTAATCTTGTTCTGTCAATATTGAATACTGTTCCGGATGTTTCAGTAAAGAGAACCCCCGTTTGCTTCGCTGGAAAGTAAATCTATAGAACGTATATTGAAAATTCTTTTAGATGGTCGTAGTTTAGAGGCTTCAACATAAATTTCGATCAAAGGGTAAAACCTCGCCAATCCATCTTGATTTCTATTCAAAGATATGTCATTGCCCATTCCAGAGCCCAAATTAAAGCAACACACAAGTTCCTAAAAGGTTGACAAGCTTATAATTGTAGACGTACGTCGATGTTAACAGGCCAAGGACTCGTGTTGTAAGTATAGATAAACCGTTTACACCTCGCTGCGAGATTTTGCTTTTAAGAATGAGCCAAAATGGACTCTTTTGCTAGGGGAAAGCTAGCTACGTCTACGTCTAATCTACGTCTTAAAGAAACCATCATCGGTGTGTGTAGCCTCTGAGACCAATACCAACATTTTGTCCAAAAGCTTTATGTTAGAGGTTGAACGTCTAACCGAACATATCAACATCAGCTTCAAGATTAAAGCCACAGTTAGTCATCGTCCATTCATGTCTATACCCACGGGACAGTGTGTTGAAACAGGTCTGATTCATCATTGAGAAATTTAGGATCTGTAGAATAAAGGAGGGGTGAAGTTAAAAACAGGAAAATAACATTGAATGGATTCACCGTTGTTTTAGACTAGCTAAGGGGAATTTTTGCCACCGTTTTTGTCCTCTAGCTGGAGGAAATTCTTCAATCAATTTGTGTCATTGTCAAGCTTACGTTTCACACACATATATATTGGGATCGTACGGTCATGAAAGTTCGGTTTTAGGTAGAAGAATCATATACGTACTATTTATGAATCGTGTAAATTTATGCAACGACCGCACTAATTTCATTATTCTGAACAACATATGATATTTTCCCACTTTAGACTCCTCTTCGAGAAAACAAATGCTGCTCTAGGTTAGATTTATCATGAAATTTTTTCCTCTGCAAGGAATTTAGTAATCATCCAGCAATTTTAGGAACCACTTTACCATATTCTTGTAACATTAGTTCATCGTTCGTCCTGATAGGAGGTTTGTAATTTTTTTTACAGGAAGAATCGCCTCGCCCATGATGGCCGATTGCCTGGCGGAGATGCACTGAATAACAAGGGTGATGCTGGCCATACTGGGCGAGGCAACTCTCCTTTAACTCGTTAGGTATGTATCAATACATAAAATTACAGTGTTTTCATTAGAATATTTTCCAGTTTGTGGAAGTAATTTTAGATACTAATTTGTATGAATATCCCCTGGGTGAGTATAAAGAATAACGCATGGCGTTTGAAAAATTACGCTCCCTGAATATCAAAAGGCATGATGTTAAAAACATTCTTGTTTCATAGCCAATATGTTCAATTATATTTAGAAAGTTTCCCAGCTTTTATCGGTCATTTCTTCCCGTGGCCTTGGGAGATTTTCTGCAGGAAGTTCTCTCCCAAAACCTTCAAAAGCGAGTGAAAACAACGGTCAAATTTCGTCGGTTTTCCTTCCTAACAGCCAAGGTATTTAGGAGAATGGAAAGGGGGAGAGTTTTTCATCCTCCCAAGAGGAAAACACGTGCTAAAGCATAGGCAAGTCATTGCTGCAAGGCAGAAATCATTGGGGAATTTGGTCGCGATTTTAGGTCACTTTTGAATTTTTTTCGAGAAGGCCTTCTTGATTGATAAAGTCCTTCATATTTTCAGAAGAAAGTGGCCAATTTCAGCCAGGAATATTTCTAAATTAATTCAACATGAAGGCGTTTCAGGATTATAACAAATATTATTACTCCTGTAATATTTAGGGGACAACAGCAGTCTTTGAAACGCCGTGCGTTTTTTCCAACTGACCCGGTAGGATCCTCAACTATGATTAAATATCATTTTGATCCCAACTTCTTTCAAGTACGATTTAGTCAAGTTTTATTCTGTTTTGTAGATTCGTAGTGATCACCATTGCAGTTTATTTCAGTAAAGCACACAGCACTTTGTTGCATAGAATTATGAATTGATTGTTTTATTCACAAATGTTGGATCTTCATTGTCTCAACAAGGACAGATTTTGTAAGACAATAGCATGAGTTGCTTTTGTTGACACCTGAATTCAAAGCGATTAGCGATTGCAGACAAAGGATTTTCCCTCAACCAGTAATTAAAAAAGAAACAAAGCCGCAAAAGTTTCTCTGAAACCTAGGTAGCTAGCGCGCTCGTTGTGCATTTCATAAATTGTTTTTCAGAGCAAACTTGAGCATATATCGAAAGAAGAAGGATATATCTACATATCTACCTCGGACAGTTTATTTCTTTGGTCCAGAAGCTGAGCAGTAAGTGTTTTGAATACACCTAGAAAATAAGAGAATTGAATCGCCTTCCAATTGGCTTCTGAACCAATCAAATTAAATACCCATGGCAGATGTGTAGATATATTCCTCTACTTTCGATCAATGCTCACGTTTGCTCTTAAAAATAATACCAGGAATGTACAACGAGCGAGCTAGCTACCTGGGTTTCAGAGAAACTTTTGCGGCTTTGCTTGTTTTTGAATTACTGGTTGAGAGAATTTCCTTTGTCTGCGATCGCTAATCGCTTTGAATTGCGGTGTCAATCAAAAGCAATTCAATGCTGTTGTCTTACAAAATCTGTCCTTGTTAGTTGTCTCTCGTCTCCTGGGTATGGAGCCTTTGTTTGTCTTTGCACTGGTTGTCCCAAAAATGCAACCCAATTCAAACTGAAAACGTTCACACTGAAAGTTTTTTTAAATCAAGAAATTTTGATAAGTGCAATGGCTACCGGCTAAAACCGCAATCTGTCTGCTGTCCATTGATCTTCTTTTGTAAACATTTATGGAATTTTTTTGTCCTTTAAATTGGCATTTTAGCATGGCCTATTTCATAGGCAGGATGCCGTAAGGGCGAAATCATGACCATCGTACCGTAAAAAGTAATACATGATATGAATTTTCTGCTCTGTAAATACCGAGAAAAAACAATATTGTGAAATATTGGAAATATGTCAAAAATCTGTGAATTTATCTTTTGGTAACTAATTCTTCTGTATTTTATTTCCTTTTTTGCAAATTTTACTTTCATAGATCGTAGGCTTAAATTAGCTCTTACCTACAGGTATTTTATACATGAATGCCTACTTCTTATTAATGATAGTAACAATAAAAACACAACTGTTAAAATCAGGAACGTTTCGATTAAAAATCTTCTTCAGCACTACTTTCTAAAAGGACAACCGAGAATTTATACTACGTGATAAACAGCCAAGGTAAAACTAAAAATACAGTAAAATTACATTTCACTACAAAGAACAAAAGAACAAAGAACCAAAGAACAATTATAATAACAATAATAATAATAGTAATTTTCCTAGACCCTTCAGACAATCACACACATTAGACACTTTGTAGTCATCCAGCAGGGTACAGGAGTTATTTTCCTAACAACATGAAGATTTCAGTGGCCCAGTCTCTCAATCTTTACCATTACAACTTGGACATTTTGCTTTCATTTCGAACATGATTTTCGAATGATTGATAAATGGGGCTCAGCTCGAGAAGAAGTATCGAATTATATACTGCATTGTTTTGAAAACCTGCCTGCAAATTTGAACCTGCCCAACTAGCTGACAATGATCTGTTTGTTCTGACTCCAAGACAAAAGGTTCTTGTAAGTCATAAACAACTTGACAATACCTAATTAAAGCTGTAAGATATACGAGTTTCAAAGTAGTTCTTTGTGAACAGAGGACAGAAAGTACCAAAGATTCCTAGAATACAAGGTCCTGTTTACTCACGGAAAAAGCGAAGGGAGAGGGGGAGAAAGAGTTATGCGAAAATGATCAAAATGGAAAGAGGGATACTAGATAGGGTACCTTTAAGTCACGAGTTTTGTCTTTAGGCGTGATTTCATTTCAGCGAGCACTTCCTAGATTTACGACCTGATTCCTTGTATGCGTTCAACGTTTTTGATATGATTTTTCTATTTTCTTCATGTAATGATGACCATCCAATTCCATGAACGATGCTGAGACTTATGAAATGAGTCTGAACACTGCCTTTCTTTGTTTTGATTGCATGTTGTTTGAAGCGAATGCAGTTTTATCATGAACTGTTGATGAATAAGACTGATAGATATTGCCAGTTTCTAAGGGTGCTATACCGTGGATCATCTGAAGGGTACCTTTGATTAAAGCTTTGATTGAAAAGAAATGAAAACTTTTCAGGCGAATTTCCAGTCAATGGGATTTTCCATGCGGGTGGAATTTTGAACAAAATAAGGTTGCTCAGCCGTAACTTTCTATTCAATTTCAGAGCGACATTTTCTCTAGCAAACAATAAAATTTCCGCTCGCTAGGAAGATTCCACTGCACTGACTGGAAATTGGGCATTATATTGCCCAATAGTGCATGGGCAACTGCACTGTTGATGTGGCCTATAGGCCTGTGTATATATTATGATCAAAATTTTATTTTTACTCGCTGTGTTGTTTCTCTTTCATGGGATTAATCATAGTATTCGCCATATCAGCGGTGCATTATTGCCCGTGGATATTGTGTCCAGTTCAACGCGACTCAAAAATAGTTGCAGTAAGTTCCATTGTCTTGTCGTTGATATATGTTGTTGCTGCTGTTGTAATTACTGCACGTTCAAAAAAACTGTTTATTAGCATGTTAGACGATAGATGGTGTTTCATCTCTCGTCTCTCCAAATCGATAGCAGCATCGAGAACATTCGCCATTCCGACAGTCCATGTCTCCTTCGCAGAGGTACTGAAATTGCTCACCAGGTAAAATGCTCACTCATTGCATTGTATGCATGAAATAGACCCTGAGCAAATCCCCCTTAATGGTCACTGTTGATCCCCGTGAAAAACCACTCAGGGGGGGAGTTTGTTGTATTAAAATGTAGACGCGTTTGATTGACCTTTGAGGCCGTTCTTGATCCCGTGAAGAGCCAATCAGCATTGTTTGTTGTATCAGATATTAAGAGTGTTTGACTGACATTATTGGTCGCAGTTGGTCCCAGATGAGAGCCAATCAGAAGCGTTTGTTGTATCAAAATGTAAAAGCGTTTGATTGCAGGATTAATTAAAATCCAGACGCTCACATATCACCAGATCGTCAATGTGGCCAGTTTTGTAACTCTAGTGCCTGATCGTCATGGAAACACATTCTTTGGCTTTGCTAAAGATGTATCGAATTTCCCGCGAACCCGCGAGGCAGACCTTGTTAACTTGTTCCGTACATAGATTGTTTATTTTGAGCTTCGCCTAATTTGACTGTGCGCTTTTGATTACTGAGGTGTGAATGCCAGGGCTTACCTTGAAACCACGAGCTTTTGTGTAGTGGAATGTTGTTAAGCTTTGTTGAGACCCTCTGTCAAATTCTCATATTGAGTAACGAAATTTGGTGAGATCCGCCTAGGAAACTCAGTTCCACCTTATAGCATTACAACTAAGTCGTTTCGATTTCACGAGACATGAGCGCCTTCCTGGACAGCCCCGGTTTCTCGACTGTCGGATTCACACCAGAGCAGATCGCTTGCGTCTGCGAGGTACTGCAGCAAGGGGGCAGCATCGATAGACTTGCACGTTTTTTATGGAGCTTGCCCAACTGTGATGAGATAAGCAATAACGAGAGTGTCCTCAAGGCGAAAGCCGTCGTTGCCTTCCATCATGGAAATTTTCAAGAACTGTATAATATCATCGAAAACCATAACTTTAGTATATCATCACACGTCAAGTTGCAAAGCCTATGGCTGAAAGCTCATTATATTGAAGCAGAGAAAATACGTGGACGGCCTCTTGGTGCCGTTGGCAAGTACCGCGTGAGAAGGAAGTTTCCTTTGCCCAGGACGATATGGGATGGAGAAGAAACAAGCTACTGCTTCAAGGAGAAGTCTCGAGCTATCCTCAGAGACTGGTATACGAGAAACCCGTACCCATCACCGAGAGAAAAGAAGGATCTTGCTGATGGAACGGGTCTATCCACCACACAAGTCAGCAACTGGTTCAAGAACAGACGGCAAAGAGATCGCGCAGCAGAGGCCAAGGATAGGTAAGCTGACTTAAAGGCAGTCTGTCTCAAGCATCTGATTGGTTGATAATGACAATACGAATAATAAGAAAATTGAATGACAACTGATCTTGACTTTCTACGACCGTAGAAAGAGAAGTGATAACGATCAGCCTTCCTTTATTCCAAATGCACAGATTCAGAAAAGACATCCGTTGTGTTGAGCTCTGACTTTGTTGCGGCCAATTAGATACGTGACAGGCTGCCTTTTAAATTGTTCCATCAATATTCTTTCTCAACAATGAAAGTGAATTACCTGAGCTAAATGGTGTGGTCTATAATTTGGAATAAGAAGAAGGGACGCAAGCCATTGTTTCTCTAGTTTTTTTTGTTGTGCATGCGTCGAGACTACCAAATACAAAAAGCTATATACAAAATATATATCTACGAAAGGATCTCATCTTTTATATCAGGTAATTGACTTTAAAGGCAGTGCTTGACTGGAGCTGAGTTGACAAAAAAGGCAATTTCCGTGTACCCGGATGAGGCTAGTGTTTCGTGACAAACATATAATAATAATAACAATAATAATACACGAATTTTTATACAGGAATAACCTATCAGTATGACAAGCATACTTTATCATTTAGGGTCCTGTGCTTAAAGAAATATACAGACTAAAAGGAGTAAAAATTAAGCTAGCTACATATTTAAAGTGTCTATCCTATGTGAGCAGATACAAGACTTGTTTGGTACAGCAGCAATAAAACCGTTAAAAGTGTGAACTCAGTTTACGTACAAACGGCATGACGCCTGCAGCAAATTCAAATGCCCATAGGTTTCTATATGAAATTTGCAAAGAATCAACATAAAATCTCCTCACATTGCACCTTCCGATATAGTGCTGAGGGATTGGATAGGTATAGAAATTGTCAATCAGACCTAAACTAGTGGAATAATCGCTTGAACAGGCCATTTTTAGTGCAAAGCAGATATTTTTTTTGAGAAACTGTGAGGAACATGCGTGTTCGTCAGAAATATTGCAAACAGCGCCACAGACTGCAACAGTTGTAAGTTGCCTGTCTCTCCTTTAAAGTCAGCTTTCCCATTGGACCTCAGCCTGTCTTTCTGCGATCCGTTTTTCATATATTTAGAATATCTGACAAATTTCCTGAACGTTCTTCTTTTGAAGTGGATAGCCTGAGATAAAAGATGAGATCTTGGAGGTTTTAAAAAAGCCTGTTATAATTGATACTCCAACGCGTGCCTGAAGACTGCAATGTCAGAGAAATTATGGCATGGTTAAGTTTTTATTTGTCTTGTTTATAAAAGCGGGCCATATAGCTGATTCACGTTAAGGCACTCAAAACCTACCCAGGTCACCGTTTACGGAATGTGCCCAATAATGTATCACAATTGCGTTTCTACCAAGCTTGAAAACTGTAGGAAGCGTTGTTATTTCACGTTTATATTCTAGCTTCCCAAACTCTATATGGTCGAAAGAAGCTTAACTGTGTTCAAAACCCAAATCTTAAAGACCCGTTGTCAACCATGATCCTTTGTGCGCATAATGAAAAACAAGACAGAGAATTTAGGCCCAAAACGACTCTTACATAACACGAAAGTCGACTTTAGAGCCAGGAAGGATCATGGTTAGCAATGGGTCTTTAAATGTCTGACAGGTAAATTTTCAAAGCTTGGGACATTTCTCCCTAAATTTAGAATAACTGCAGACAAATGCAGGATGAAACCTGGAGTCTTTGCCAGCCAGGTTAATCGGTGCGTTAGAGAAAACGGGTGCTAAAAGGGGTGTTTTTTAAGAATGATATGGCTGTCTGGCTTGTGTCTTTTGCTTTAAGCCAGGTAAATGTTTTGTTTCATGACGCGCTCGAGCCTCGAGCGAAACGGCAATAAAAGCGATAAGCAGCGCACATTTTGTTTTGAATGTCTTCCCGGTCAAAGTTAAATCAAATGCACTTATTTACCGTTAATTTCTAGGAACTTTAGTTTCCTATAGTTAAGTTAACTAATAGTCCTTTCATGACACATATGCACTCAGATTTCTGTTGAAATGCTTGGTTGAAAGATTGGTAAAAGGTTGCTTGGTATCTGCGTCTGTTACCCTTTCGCTAATGTCCATTTTGCATTGATTACCTTCGAATCAAGTTGAAAGTCGAGCCAATAGACAGTTGCGCTAAAGATGGTAGCCAGGAATGTTTTACCGTGACTCTTTGCTTCTCGTGGAATTTTGACTTATCTGATTGGCAATTTTACCACTTGAAGGAAAGGATCACGGCAAAAGGTTCCTGTCCACCATCTTTAGGTCTTTAGCGCAATCATCCATTACCTTACTATATCAAATTAGCACGGGTATTATTTCAACGCGGCGGAAATTTAAGCGGTCACAAGCTAATGCAAATGGCGAAGCTAGTTTCTCAAGTCTGCTATACTTAATGCAAGTTAACATGGTTTTGATTAATGCGAAAATTTTCAATTTGCGTTACTTGGTGCGCCGTGCTAATTTGGTGCAATAAAGTAATCAATCATGGTGCCAAGCTGCAATAACTAAGCGCACCACTAAACTGGTTACATGACCTGCCATGAATCCTGGACAGAACTCATTGATACAACCAAAAAAGTTGGTACTTACATTACAATTTATTCACTAAATCACCTAAAATCAACACAAAAGTATGAAATTTCGGCCTTAGGGCCAAGATAAACGTACTATATATTTTGCCTATGATTATGGAACCTGCTGTGTACTTCAAGAATCAATTTTACCACTTTTACAGTTTTTACAAGAATCAAGTTCATCATTTTGACAAGAATCAGTGTTTGTTCCTAAAACTCTAGCAGATAACACTCTTCCGTACTTCACATATCTTTGTGTTAGCGCGTCCACATGAAATCTGTTTTCTCTGTCCAAAGCCCTTTTATTTTACTCAAGTCTTGATAGTAACCGTAACCCAATAATACCGTACACACTACACATGCTCTCCATCTCAGTAACTGATCATTACTTCTGAAGTTTATTGGTCTCTACGCAAAAACTTGCATTTGAAACAAAATTATTTTCAATTCTGTTAAGCTCGAGCTCTCTTGACGGAATGTTGGAATCAAGGAAATGGCAGATCCATGAACGGTAAAGGTGAACGGTAAAGGTAAATGGAACGGTAAAGAACGGTAACGGTAAAAGGTTTGGTAAATGAACGGTAAAGGGAACGGTAAGACAGAATGAAGAGATAGTCTAAGGGTACAGGTAATGAGCAACAGCAGACAGAAAATGCTTCATCGTTCGATTCAAATATTCATTAAGACTTAAGGAAAATTGGCACTGCACCACAATATTTTGATTTATTATTATACCAATAGAGTTTATCACTGCAGTATCACTACACGTTCAAATACAGTCTTTATTGGTAAATCTGCAGTTTGAAAACTCTTTCTTACGGCCGTTTATGACAACGGCTTCAATTCCAACTTTATCCAGGCTTGAGCAAGGAATAATAAGGATTCTCTTAAACTTTGTGGTATCTTTTACAATGTGGCTCACATTGATGAAGTTATCCATTATGTTCAATTCTTTTAATAATGGTCAGGATTTATGTGCTGCTAAAACTGCGAATATTTTAAATCTATGTTGCAGGTGATCAATATGGCCTCAACTATTCATCTCAGATTAAGTAACTAATAGTCACTTCATACAAATTGAATATGCCAACAAAATAATTTGTGGATTCATAACGTTACATGTATTCGTTTAAGGTCTTGTTCTCCGCAAGATCCTTCGCAGTTTCAAATCGAAATTCAGACTGCATGAAAATAATTTGGCCTAGCAATCTCGAGGCAGTATTATTTTATCGATCTCTGGGCCCACATCAGCTGTACAGCTGCCATATTCCCAGTCTGCGTTGACCAATAAACGTTGCCTGCTTGCTTGCTTGCTTGACTTCTTGCCTGCCTTCTTGCTTGCTTGAAGAAAAAATTAAGAAAGTCATGATAGCTTTCGTAATGTCACAATTTAGCTACGGTTCCATACATGTTTCATGAAAGACGAGTTAATGCAAAATTAACTCCATTCACGAAAGAGCATTACGAATAGCGTATCATGATCGGACCTCAAGTTTTGAAGAACTGTTAATTACAGACCATTCAGTCTCCATTCATCAACGAAATCTACAGTTTTGTCACTGAAATTTACCGAACAAGGATGAATCTAAATCCTTGTTTTATGAAAGAAATTTTCGCAGAGAGAAAAATACATTACAACTTAAGGGTTACGAGCAACATCTATGCACGCAAACCTAGGACTACAGCCTATGGGTTAGAAACTGTGAGTTTTCTGGGGCAGAATCTC
>REGL01000062.1:58877-70055 GCA_004194395.1 Aurelia aurita complex sp. Pacific
GATACAAATCGATGTGAAGAGCCGTAAGATATTGACGATTTTTGCTATTTCAACTGTGTGCACTGGTTACAATCAAAATATCCTACCTTTTGAGAACAAAATTTGGGAGCAAAAACGACAGGTAAGTAGACTTGCCCAAGTCTATTTCGTCAAAAAATTTCGTCAACAAAACTGAAGGGAAAAGTGAAAAGCGAGATTGTTTTGAAACATACTTTCTGGTAGACTTATTACAGTTGACGAAACAGACTTGGGGCAAGTCTAAGAGGAAAGGGAAAGACTTAACCGGTGATCACGTGATAACAGAAAATTCATAACGAGGCAATGTAAACAATTAGGCCCTTTCAATCACAATTTGGGTTTTTGTGGTGTAGTGTAAAAGAGCAAAAGATCAGTCTTGCTGATTGCTGTCCAAGGTAACTCATTACCCATTTTCTTTGAGCTTAAGTCATTTTACAACTTATGTCAGGGTTTTCATCAGCATCTTAACTTTCTTTTCACTCGTTTCTTGTGTATTTTGTCACAATCCCTAATAAATAATTAATGGCCTACATTGGCTGCATTTGAGTGCATTTGGTCCCAGACTGGAATGTCTGTATAAGCGTGCACAATACGTGTTCCCAGTTTGAGCCGTGCAGTTGGCAATGCGTATGAAATATAGTGCTTTAACCTATTGTCCTCAACTGCAGAAACTGCAAAATTTCCATGAAAATCTTACTTAGTACTCACGTGGGCCACCTCAACTTGCAGCAACTTGCATGCGTAAGAAGTACAAACTGTCCAGTCTGGCAGTGTGCTGCTGAGGTTCAAATTCTCACATAGATGCACGAGCCAAGTGGCTAGGCAGGGGTGGTAACCCCAAAATGTTTGGAAATTGTGCCTAGAAAGGCTAGCAAGTGTTTGTAAGAAATGGCCTTGGTTTCCAGTGGCTTCCCAGCCTTCACGGAAAGTAATAGAGGAGGAGCATGCCAAGGCTCTGGCCAATGCCAATGGCCGGAGCTTGGCCAGAGCCACAGGCCGGAGCCACAGGCCAGAGCCTTGGCCTTTTTTGCATTTTTTGGCCAGCTCTGGCTCCATTCAAAAGAGAAAATGTGAAACTGTAAGATCTCTTTTTAATAACTGCTAGAACAAAATTTGGTGTTGATATCTAGTGTTGTTTATCATTGATAGGCTTTAGTCCCACATATTCCTTTGTTTCACATCATTAACATTGATTCCTGCCAATACCCTTTTTGCATTTGTTTTCACCTGCTCCGGCCAGGCTCCGGCCAGGCTCCGGCAAAGCCTTGGTACCGTCCTAATAGAGAGTATGGCACTTGCACACAAGATGACAAAAGGGTATTCAGTGTGAACAATACTAAGCTCTTCTTGCACACCCGCGAAAGCTGCCCTGTCTTAGCGAAAGCTGCCCTCAGATTGTAATTTCCTGTTCACTTGTGATGAATTCTTACTTTCTTATGAAAAGGCATATGCAACAGCCTTGCACATTTTGAAACTGTTTCCATCCTATGATTTGTTGAGAAAAGTTTCAATTTCTTAAAAATTCCTTGAAAAAATGTTGACGCAGTTGTTTAAGAATTCTCATCATCATCTTATCAGAATGCGAAGAATTCTCAAACATTCTGAAGAATTCTTGTGTTGTCAGAAACAATTTGCACTTTCTCTTGGCATTATTATATGATTTTCAGATTGCTTCATTTTGAAACTAAATAGATGTGGTGGGTTGTATTTGAACAAAATTTTAATTGTTTTGATAGCCAAACCAACTTCATATCCAGTGTGTTGTAAGAAAGCTGCATTGCTGGGTCAGGTATAAGGTAATTGTATGCAAGGCTCCCTCATGCTACCACCCACATTTTGATTTGATAGTATTACCTTAACTAAAAGCGCAGTGATAGATACACTCACAGTTAAAGGGCATATATCGTGATAGCAGTTGGTTGATACAACAAAGAAGTTTGGAGTGGAATTCCATTGTTTCGTGACTTTTAATTTCTGCTTCGTGAATTTTTACTGCCGTAAAAATGCAGCCTCGGTCCCGTGCTTTGTACTAAACAAAAGAGATAATTGTATTACATTAGCCAATCAGGTTCACGATACATGCCCTTTAAGGCATAGATAGTGTCCAATATAAATTAAGGTGCAAGTATTCAGTAAACACTTAATTGAAATAAAGGTGTATGCATTGCTCCATGTTCAGCTGAACGTACCTTAAAAAAGATGTTCAGCTTCCAGGCCAGAATAGCTCATCTTACCATCAAGAATGATGATAAAAATGACTAAAATTGTTACAGGCTACATGATCCTATCATTTTAATTGAGAAGGAGGATGCAGAGAAAATTTGAGAGATTGTTAAGTGGGGGCATAAATATTCAAAATAAGAGTATTATTTCTTGCAGCTTTAACCAATTTTATGAATGTTTTGGAAAGGGAAAGGAAAGAAGGTAAGGAAAATTTTGCTCACAATTTCAATGAAATTAATTAATGGGGGCATAATAATGCTTGGGATGGGGAAATTTCCAAAATTTGAAAAACTGGAGGTCATGTACTTGGCACTAGATAGAGGTACTGTATGATACTGTATAGTTGATTGTCAGTTGTGTAATATGCAAAGAAGACTGCTGGCAGTCACATATTTATCAGTCAAATTTTGGAGCCAAAATTTAATTGCATATCCTTATTTCTGTCTCCTGAACCAGCATTTTTCAAATAAACACACCAAAGACCACATCATTATTGTGGGGATGGCTCAATGGTAGCACGCTTGACTACCAATCCAAAGGTTGGTGGTTCGAATCCCTGCTGAACCTGCTGAATCTGCTAAAATGTGAGGAGAGTCGCCTGTTACCTGTAATTCCAGGCTAAAAGAATCATGAGGTGTGGTCACATGGAGAGGAAGGACCAGGACGCTGCTTCGATAAGCTTATCTTCTCCGCGTTCTAAAACTACGTTCGGATGCTAGGTAGGAAAAACAAGACAAAGACTCAGCTCTCCTGACTTTGGCCAGCCTGTCAGACAAGGCAAGCCGTCCTCATCTGAACATCTCCTTCTACGGCGTTAACTAAGACTCTCGAATCCTTTTGTTTTTCTAATGTGTGCAGTTCTTGTCCCGGGGGGGAGGGTACATGACTTGTTGATGGACGGGGGTCTGCCGCCCGGTTTTCAGAAGCTACCCTCTTCTAATTACCGAAACCTGCTTTTGATACCCACTTTTATGATGAATTTTGGCGGAAAACTGCCCATTTTAACCATTTTTTGCGAGTTTCATCGAAACCTCACCCATGTTTATGGAGAATCTGCCTAAAAAGAACCCTTGTTTAGAGAATTTCGGGCGGAAAAACCCACCCAAATGGGCGGCACATACCCGAACCGTGAACATATAATGTACCCCCCCCCGGGGGGTTCTTGTATTGTATGTATAGGGGAGGGGGTACTCTGAACTGATGCTTGATGGGATTAGCTAATGTGGGAAACCAAGAGCGAGATCATGTGTTAATCTGAAACGTAGCAAGCACAGGATCTTGCATCGCGTGGAAACCCAGTTATAGGCCAACAGCAACTATACATCCTTTTTCCATTTTAGTTTGAAACGATGTTACGATCCCCTTTGCTGACCCATGGAGGATTTCGACAATATCAGCAGTCAGTTAGATTAATATCTTCCAAGTATCTGCGGTCATCAAGCAATACTTCAAACGGCAATGAGCAATATGACGCAATCATTATTGGTGGTGGTCATAATGGCCTGACATCTGCAGCGTATCTTGGAAAATCTGGTCTGAAAGTGGCAGTTTTAGAGCGCAGGCATATTCTTGGAGGTGCGGCAGNGGGGGGGAGGGTACATGACTTGTTGATGGACGGGGGTCTGCCGCCCGGTTTTCAGAAGCTACCCTCTTCTAATTACCGAAACCTGCTTTTGATACCCACTTTTATGATGAATTTTGGCGGAAAACTGCCCATTTTAACCATTTTTTGCGAGTTTCATCGAAACCTCACCCATGTTTATGGAGAATCTGCCGAAAAAGAACCCTTGTTTAGAGAATTTCGGGCGGAAAAACCCACCCAAATGGGCGGCACATACCCGAACCGTGAACATATAATGTACCCCCCCCCGGGGGGTTCTTGTATTGTATGTATAGGGGAGGGGGTACTCTGAACTGATGCTTGATGGGATTAGCTAATGTGGGAAACCAAGAGCGAGATCATGTGTTAATCTGAAACGTAGCAAGCACAGGATCTTGCATCGCGTGGAAACCCAGTTATAGGCCAACAGCAACTATACATCCTTTTTCCATTTTAGTTTGAAACGATGTTACGATCCCCTTTGCTGACCCATGGAGGATTTCGACAATATCAGCAGTCAGTTAGATTAATATCTTCCAAGTATCTGCGGTCATCAAGCAATACTTCAAACGGCAATGAGCAATATGACGCAATCATTATTGGTGGTGGTCATAATGGCCTGACATCTGCAGCGTATCTTGGAAAATCTGGTCTGAAAGTGGCAGTTTTAGAGCGCAGGCATATTCTTGGAGGTGCGGCAGTAACAGAAGAGATTGTCCCTGGTTTCAAGTTCTCCAGATGCTCCTATGTTTTGAGTTTACTTCGTCCAAAGATCGTCAAGGATCTCAAATTGAAAGAGCATGGCCTGAAGGTATACTCTAGAGATCCATTTTCATTTGTGCCGTTGCGCAATGCCGGCAGCAATACAGCAGGACCGAAGTCATTACTGTTAGGTTCCGATATGAAAGAGAACATGAGGCAGATTGCTCAGTTTTCGGAGAAAGATGCTCAAGCATACCCAGAATACGAGAAAATCATTGAAAACCTAGTAATGGCTGTGACGCCTCTTCTTGACGAGCCTACTCCCAACTTGCATGCCCTCAGCCATGGATCCACAATGGAACGANAGCAGTCAGTTAGATTAATATCTTCCAAGTATCTGCGGTCATCAAGCAATACTTCAAACGGCAATGAGCAATATGACGCAATCATTATTGGTGGTGGTCATAATGGCCTGACATCTGCAGCGTATCTTGGAAAATCTGGTCTGAAAGTGGCAGTTTTAGAGCGCAGGCATATTCTTGGAGGTGCGGCAGTAACAGAAGAGATTGTCCCTGGTTTCAAGTTCTCCAGATGCTCCTATGTTTTGAGTTTACTTCGTCCAACGATCGTCAAGGATCTCAAATTGAAAGAGCATGGCCTGAAAGTATACTCTAGAGATCCATTTTCATTTGTGCCGTTGCGCAATGCCGGCAGCAATACAACAGGACCGAAGTCATTACTGTTAGGTTCCGATATGAAAGAGAACATGAGGCAGATTGCTCAGTTTTCGGAGAAAGATGCTCAAGCATACCCAGAATACGAGAAATTCATTGAAAACTTAGTAGTGGCTGTGACGCCTCTTCTTGATGAGCCTCCTCCCAACTTGCATGCCCTCAGTCATGGATCCACAATGGAACGATTGAAGAATCTGAAAACAGCGATGCCTTTAGCGAGGCTAATGAAGAGCTTAGGCCGAGAGTCCATGTTATTTTATGAGCTGATGACGACACCTGCGTCGAAATTTCTGGATGGCTGGTTTGAGTCAGAGCCATTGAAAGCATCACTCGCAACGGATGCTGTGATTGGAGCAATGGTCAGTCCGCACACACCAGGAAGCAGTTACGTATTTCTTCATCATTTAGTTGGGCAAGCGAATGGAGTAATTGGAGCTTGGGGGTATCCTGAAGGAGGGATGGGAGCTGTATCGGGTGTGATTGCCAAAGCTGCTTTGTCGCATGGGGTAACTATTGAGAACAATGCAGAAGTTAAGGAAGTGATCATTGACAGTGTCCAGAACGAAGCGAAAGGTGTTGTTCTTACAGATGGCCGCGTTATCAAAGCTAAGGTTGTACTCTCTAATGCTACACCAGAAATAACCTTTTTGAAGTTAGTTAGCAAGACTGCTCTACCGGAGACCTTTGTAAACGACATTACGAGAATCAATTACAGCTCACCTGTAACAAAAATCAATGTAGCAGTCGATCGTCTACCTAATTTTAAAGCTGCCCCTTCGAATGCCGATGGCACGCCGTCACCACATCATCGATGTACCATCCATCTGAACAGTGAAACAACAGCGGAAGTTCACAATGCTTATATTGATGCACAGAGAGGTCGGTACTCTGATGAGCCAGTTATCGAAATGTGTATACCAACTTCACTTGATCCAACATTAGCTCCTAAGGGGCAACACGTTATTTCACTGTTCATTCAGTACACACCTTACGAACTGGCTGGCGGGCAATGGGATGATGAAACTAGGGAAAAATTCGCTGACAAGGTTTTCAATGTTATTGAAGATTATGCACCCGGATTCAAAGAATCAGTGATTGGAAGAGATATACTCACACCCCCTGATTTAGAACGAATTTTCAGACTAACTGGCGGGAACATCTTCCATGGTGCAATTTCATTAGATCAATTATACTTCATGAGGCCCGTTGGTCAAATGTCTAATTATAGAAGTCCTATCAAGGGTCTATATCTTTGTGGAAGTGGTGCTCATCCAGGGGGTGGTGTCATGGGTGCTCCTGGTTATCAAGCAGCATGTGCAGCGTTAAACGACCTCGGAAAGAAAGCTCCATAGAAAACTGTTCCGACAGGATAGGAGATTTTAAGTGAAATTTTTACGAATGAGAATGAGTCTCTCAGCCGAGAGTGTAAGCAGGCAACCTCCCTGAGTACCTTTAAACGGCGTATTTAGGATTTTTTATTTTGATTTCGGATTTAGATTTTGCCTTATATCATACGTTTTAATATTAACGTAATTCTCATTTTATCTAGGCTTTTATACGAGCTTTTATAGCATGTAGGCATGAAGGGGTTTTGCATGTATTCTATGGTTGAGTAAATCTAGAGAGAATGCTAAACATAAAGAACACACTGTTCAATAGTGTTTCCTGTTCAATATTGTGAGATGCTTTTGCATTAGATATCTAAAAAATGTTTGGTTTTCTATTGTGTGGGTTCTTACTGTATTGTTATTGTAAGTACTGGCTGGACGAACAAATGTATTGTGAAATTGGTTGAAAATGATTGACTACCTTTAGGTACTACCTATTGAGTACCTTACATCTGTGCATGTGTTTTAAAGATCTAGCACACATACTTGGGTTTGCACCTGTGTTTCATTGTTAGTTATCTTCTGTATAAGAACCTGCTTCATTTGCCAGGCTGAACTGGCTCTTATATATATGGTGCATAGTTTGCAAAATCTCAGCCTTGAGGTTCTTATTGTGCGGATGTTTTACGTTATTGCAATATCTTTTAGTGCCCACGACCACACTTAGGATGATTGGAGCGAGATGGTTCAGTTAATTTTTGTTTATTTGAGACAACTGTCCTTGGTTGTGTGTCTTTGTTGTAACATGCAGTTTTTTCGACGAATAAGATTTAATTTGCCTGATTTTTGGCGATTGAAAGACAATATAAGCTTCAAGTGAATGCCATAAATTTGTTTCAGAACAATTCGGCCCAGTCTGGCCTGGTTTAGGACTTTTTTCCTACCTGCCCTTCGACCTGCCCTACTTGGTAAATACCCTTGATATCCAATATTTGTACTTTTAAAGACTTTTTAAAGCATTGGAAATTTGTATTAGATTCTTCGCAGAGTGCCATTTTTATATGAATGTAATTTAACGAATGTAGTAAGCAGAATGAAATATATTGATACATGAAACTGATAAATAGTGCAATTAATGAACCCAAACTGCGTATCATTAAAGTCTGTCACGTGAGGTTTGAGATGACGCAAAATTGGCCATTCTTTTTCGTAAAATCTACTTTTCATGCAGTAGAGGAAGGGAACGGGTGTATAAACTCTTAGTAGACACCGTTCCAGTTACAACGGTAGTGTTTACTTCAAGCCAATTATGGAAACTTTCAAGTTTTTTCAAAGTCGAGGGAAAAATTGCTTCTTTTGCAGTGACAGGAACAACGTACTTGTATATACATTCAGTATCCACCATTCCCGTTACAACGTGGGTATTCCTTCGAGGCAATAACAGAAAATGTCACTTTCTTTCAAAGTTGAGGGAAAGGAAAACTTGGTTCTCATGCAGTAACAGGAACGGTGTAAGCACATTATTTTTTTAGCTGTTTCCATTATTTGTTTATAGCTGCCGTACGATAGGTTGTAGGTTTTTAACTTTCTATTTTCGTGGGGTACTTGAGTTTCAATTTTTTTTACTATGTATAGGTACGAGTCCCATACGAGTTGAGTTTTAGAGCACCACAACACTGCTCCCCTAAAAATACTTTCTTCGGATGCTAGGTAGATTAGAATAGACACGCAGAAAAAAAGAAATCAGTCGAGTTTCAGATGGTGAAGATTTGCCCAATTTGGTAAACCATCGGTAAACCACCGGTAAACCATCCCTGAACCACTTCCTCTCTCTTGTTGGATTTACAAAAAGAGCTTTCGTGAGATCTCAAAAACTCGCTGTTTTCACAGCTAAAATAATGGCGACAGATGTTTTTTTGAAATTTTGCAAATTCTGTTTTCATTGGTCAATACAGAAGGGCATGTCAAGAATTTCTTTGTGAGAAATTTTTTGAAGTTCTTATCGGATAAGTGAGCTGAAGGAGACAGGAGCATCTATGTCGGCCGCGATTAGGTTAGCCGTACACCTCAAGCCCTGCTGTCTTTGCATGTTTTAGCATAACCTCGTCCCCAGGGCAATTGATTTTCACGAAAATGCTAAATCGTTACTGAATTTCAGTGGACTCATTGAGTTGGATACACGTATTTTTTTTTAAGAAACTGCCCCGAAGAAACTCAACTCTCAGATCGCCAAATGAGTAATATCTAAACATTGGAAAAGCTTAAAGGCATTGAGTCCATATAAATAGCTGAGCGTTAACGCTATCCTGAATTTTGCTGACAAACTGCTGACGGCCCTTTGTTATCGCATAATAGGGCCAAAGTCATTAGCAGTGGAGACCAAAGGCTTCTTAATCCTTGTATTATCCTCGGGAATTTCTTTCGTTTAATTTCAATAACGATTAAATCACATCTTTTGTTTGATGATTGAAAAGAAGTTGATATTGGTCATCAGCGCGCTATTTATGCGGACTCAATGCCTTTAAAAAACCCTGTTTTGAAATGTTCACGAGGGCACAGTGAACATAAAGATTGTTATGGAGCCTCTAAGAAATTCGCAAGAAACTCTGAGTACTCAAAATCTGATAATTTTAAGAAACTTTCAGTACGGGCCCAAATTCTTAATTTCTCATAAAAAATACGTGTAGTTATCTATCCCTAATGTTGGAAGGTACTTGAGTCATGGCTACATTTTTAAAAGGCTTAAAAGCTTCGTTTTTAATTGTCCAGAAAGGGGCAGATAGTAAAGATCACGAGTGTAAGAAACTGATGATTTTAAGAAACTTTCAGTACTGGCGCGAATTCTTTATTTCTTGCAAATAAGCGCAAATTCTTTGTTTCTTGCAAAAATGGGTGTTTGTAATTTCTGCTCTTAAAAATGCCCTTATTAAAAATTCCAAGGAAGAATATCAATCTTTGTTTCGTTCTTACAGCTCTCCCGATTTCCCTTCCATTTTTGGGGGGGGGAAGTGTTTCAAGATGAGGAACACACAATGTGGTGGTTAGCGGTTGTAGGCTATGCGGCTGTGAGTGATGTGCCTTTGGCACCTTGTAATACGAGATATCAGTCTCGTAATGGATAGGCCTAAATGTTTTGATTCATGAAGGGAGAGAAGTCAATGTAGACCACTCCAAATAAACACTGCATTTTATCGATGTAGTTGTCATATAATTGCTCTAGAAGACGCTGGGTATTAAAACATAATCACACACGAGATTTACAGTGAAGTTTATAAGATGTCTGTTGTACGACGCCTCAGTGAACGAATCCGAAAGTCTTTCAGGCGACGTCAGCGTCCAATCATTACAAGAAGAGCTGATAATGTTGATGCTAGACCAGTGAAGAAAGGATTTATAAGATGCAAGATTGCATTGCTAGATGGATCAGATTTGACTGTAGATGTCGAGGTATGTTTGTGGTTTGAAGCAGTTTTATTTTGCCAATTTTCCTTCTTTGGAGTAACTGCAAACCGACAAAGAACGTTGGATTAGGCCTAAGTCCTTTGTTTTCTGCACATTATTATTTGTTCGGTATTGCTCAGGTATGCCCATTCCATTTGAACAAACCCATTACCACGGATTGCGTTCTTTTTTCCCAAACCGATAGTTTTGCTGTATTTCATAAGAATGCCTCAGAAAGATTCTAGCAAAAAATTATAGTTTGGGTCATATCAAAGTGAGATGTGGTCTTTTCCATATTTTATGTCAGTTTAGCCAGTTGTGTTGATGTATATATTTATGCTTCATTTGGCCAAGACATTCTTATCTATTAGGGAGAAAAGTTAGTTTAATTTGTGTAGAAGGAAATATTCAAGGTGGTGTGTTTTCTCCCAGATGGTATTGCCATTTGAAAATTAAAGAAACTGAAATAAGCAGAAAACAGAAAGTCTCCCATAGATGAATCTTTTACTTTAATGTCCACAGAACAACATTNGCCCATTCCATTTGAACAAACCCATTACCACGGATTGCGTTCTTTTTTCCCAAACCGATAGTTTTGCTGTATTTCATAAGAATGCCTCAGAAAGATTCTAGCAAAAAATTATAGTTTGGGTCATATCAAAGTGAGATGTGGTCTTTTCCATATTTTATGTCAGTTTAGCCAGTTGTGTTGATGTATATATTTATGCTTCATTTGGCCAAGACATTCTTATCTATTAGGGAGAAAAGTTAGTTTAATTTGTGTAGAAGGAAATATTCAAGGTGGTGTGTTTTCTCCCAGATGGTATTGCCATTTGAAAATTAAAGAAACTGAAATAAGCAGAAAACAGAAAGTCTCCCATAGATGAATCTTTTACTTTAATGTCCACAGAACAACATTCAGATTCAGCTCCAGAACAAGATTCAGATTCAGAACAAGATTCGCAACTATCTAACAAATCATCTAATAAAGTTTTAACGCAAACACATATTAGAAAAATGAGAAAAGAAGATCATAGATTTGACTATGCTCTATTTAATGGTGATTTTTGCCAATTTTTATCATGCGGGGGTTGGGCTGGAAAACGAGGAATAGGCCGGGCGGGCCTGGTCA
>REGL01000062.1:76237-93415 GCA_004194395.1 Aurelia aurita complex sp. Pacific
AAGTTGCAACCAGTCTAACACAAGGTTTCCACAAGGCTTTTACAAGGCTAATTAGCATTTTTCAAGCCATTTACAAGGTTACAGCAAGGCTATTCCAGGCTATAACAAGGTTACAAGGCCATAACTACAAGGCTTGTACATGGCTATTACATGGCCTTGTATTTTCGTACAGGCAGTACTATCTAAGCTGAAATTTCTTCATAGAAAAAAGCACTTGGTCAAGTTCTTGTCAAGAAAGTACTATTGAACCTTGACTTGGTTGAGAAGGACTACTTTGGTTTACAGTTTATGGACACCAAACAAGTTCCTGTAAGTATATTCAATGTTGATGCTTTACATCTACAGTATGGCCAAGACGAACCCAGCTTAAAATGTACATCCAGTTTAAGCAGAAGTCTAACAGTTAGTAGTGTTATGGTATGATCAGGGGGGCAAATGCAAATTTTTTAAGGGGGTGTGCGTTCAAAGGACAGAGTTTCTTCCATAAGGGACCGGTTTTTGTGAAATAAATGTTGTTGCAAATTATGCAAAAAACAGAGTTTTCCTATCTGCCATGATTTAACTAAAATACGACAGTAACAGACGTGATATTTTCCCAACGATCGAAATGGAATTAAACATAATGTTTTTGACATCAAGTTGTCTCTGGCTAGCATCGTAGCTACCTTCCCTGAATGATCCATTCAAAGCTTCACAAAATAGCTACATTTTTGGGCACATGTAAGCTTGCTCATATGGAATCAATCAGTGGCGTGACCAGGGTTAATTAAGTAGGGGCAGGCCCCCAGGAAACTTTTTTGAGCCACACCCTTTACTTTGGGGTAGAACGCATCTCTCAATATCATGCTTACCATGCAACAAGGAAACTTTGATGTTTTGTGACAGTTATCCTATGAATCGGAACACAAAGAACATTTTTGAAGAAACCTCCTTTACTTTGGCTCAGAAGTCATCCCTACCTTTTTGTCTTTGTAGCATTGGCTTGATCCTACAAAGAAGGTCAAAAAGCAAGTTAAAAGTGAGTTTGTTTGCCCTGTATTAATCTTATGGAGAATCTGGTTACTTAAATTTGCTCAATGTGATTTTAACAATGTAGTACAATGAAAATAGCTGTATTTATACAGGAATTTAGACTGATTACGACAAATCGCTATTCAAAATGAAACTTCTACACCAAACCGAGACAGCTCACACTGGAGCGTCCGGCAGCCTATCAATAGCGATAACTACAGCCATATAATCAGTCTCATAGGAATTAGAATCTGCACAGAAACTGTTGGTTTGGTTTTTGCAGTAGGTGGGAACATTACTTGGATTTTCATGTTTTGTTTCAATGCAGATATATAGCAACATTTCTATGTTTAATGTTTTGTTATGCCTATTTGCAGTTGGTCCCCCATACACGTTACACTTCAGAGTAAAATTCTACGCTGCAGAACCACAAGATTTGCACGAAGAGCTCACAAGGTAAGGGACCATAATCCATCCTAAAAATGTAAGAATTTATTGAAAGGCTGACTTGACGGTTTGCTTCCCTTCATTTCAAGTCACGCAGGGCATGTGTATGCGTGTGTGTGCATCTCTAATGGCAACTCACAAGATTTTCTTGTAATGTTTAGATTAGAGAACAGAGCACCTTGTTTGCAGCAGCAAAATCAATTTCCTTTTAAGAATACAGGTTTCACCTCAAATTGAAAGTTAGTTTGTGTAAAAACCTACTGTATTTGTATGGTTGATATCTCTACATTATGCATATTTCTTTCAAACCATTCTACTGTGTATTCATAATTGGCAACACATAATGTGAATCACAAAGCATCAGTTAACAAGTAATTTCCCCAGGATGCACATCAAGCTCTTGCTACTGGCTGTCAGCTAGAATGATTGTCCAGGAATCTTATTGGATCTTTAACCTTTGCAAATCACTTATTGTTTCGTAAGGATTTGATGATCTGAATTCTTTTGGTGATCTGAAGCTGGTATTCACAAAGGTGTTAAATGATCTAGGGGTGCCATGACTGGATGCTGCATGCATACATAGGTATGTCTGAATAAGCTAGAATTAGAAACTAGAATTTTTGCCAGCCTGCTTGAAATAAAGTAACAAATTAATAAATGAATGAATGAAAGAATAAACAAAGGAATAAATGAATAAGTTAATGTACATAACCATACGATTATCATGATGTGTATTGTATGCTCTCATGTTTTTCGCTGAAACTTTATTTTTCTCTGAAGGTATCATTTCTTCATGCAAATAAAGCAGGACATACTACGAGGAAAGTAAGTGTTATAAAATGAAACTACATTTTTTTATTCATATAAAATCTTACAATAAATCTTACATTCTACTATACCTTCCTAATTACTATACAGCACTACAGGGATGATGCCAAGGGGAGCGAAAGACAATGACTACCCCATGGCCAATAAAAAGACATGCAATGAATGCTAAACTACATACAACTCAGTACATTACGAACAATTATAACCTAATGGAAACTATACTAGATTCTGTTTAACATTAGATGTCCGGTCAGGTATGTGATTGAAATTAAAATGTTAAAGAAGAGCGCAGCTCATCTTGATACAAACAACATTTTGTATGCTTCATACAGTTTAATTTTTTAGATAATACAATACCAGGTTGATCTTTGCTAAGTTGCAAAAATTCGTAAATTGCAAATTGCGGTTCCTGAATGTTTGTATTTATTGTTTGCATGTTGTGCGATTTGATGGATCTATTATAACAGAAAGCTGAGCTATGCTGTACATAGTGACATAGTTTGATCTTTCGCCCGTTTGCCAAATAGGGAAATTTTAAGATTGATCTTGCAATTGAATTTTGGTGTTGTTTAGAATTTGTCTTGATTTCTTCAGGGTGCCCTGCATGTTTGTAATTTTCTTACAGGATGAAGCCAACTTTTGATCAAATGGTTGGATTAGGAGCATATGCTGTGCAATGTAAGTGAAAAATGATCGATTAAGTTGAGTAGAAAATTTGATAGTTCATAAGCACCAGTTAGAATGATACCCTACGTTATACCGGGTGTCCCAAAAAATGTATACGGATTTGGTTGACTCCAGCGATGTGAATTTTGCTTCAGTCAATGGCTAGTCACTCTCAAAATGTTCCTCGATAATCAAATTGAACTGATAGATACCTTGTTTGTAGGTATTGGTGCTTCGGTAAACAAGCAAATAAAGTAAAATATCAGCACTGTGATGCGAATTGAAATAAGCACGATGTTTGGAGCATATCCCGTTATCAAGCCAAAAAGTTATTGGTGCTTTGGAAGCAGGAATATCAATCTTGAAAGCGAAAATTTGCGTCAACCCGTAAACCAGAGCTTGGGCTTTTGGCCTTAGCAAGTTCCTGAAGCACATCGAAATTAAGAACTGAAATTATTGAAAAATTAAGAAACTGCCCAATGGGTGACTAGGGATGACTTCTAGCAAACAGAATAACACAAGATCTAGTATTGCTCAAATTTTATCAAGGCTATCATTGCTTTATACGCTGTGCCTTAGAATTTGCTTAGGCCAGGAGGCTAAAGCTCTTTTTTGCAGGAAGAGGCAAACTTGAGCTTTCAAGATTAACATGCCTGCTCTCAAAGCACCAATGCCAAAAAACGAGGTGCCTATGTTCAAGTTAACTATCGAGAAACATTTTTAGAGTGGTTAGATATTGATCGAAGCTAAATTCACATCGCTGGAGTCAACCAAGTCCGTAGCATTTTTTTGGGACACCCGGTAGCCTTTGACTAGAAATCTCTTGGGAAGTTCAGCTTTGTCAAAAATTTGATTCAGTACGCGAATTAAAACTAGCACTTGTATTGGTATTTGGTACTAGACCAGTGGTATGGTACAGCTTGTATGGGGATCATCGAAGGAAGAAAACAACAGCATATGACCCATATGTGCCAAATCTTCAAATCGATGTAAAAAGGTGGGTGTAAAATTCTATAACCTATTTCTTTCAATTGAATGGCTTGAAAGAAACTTTAGCCACTTGTCTATAATTCTACCGTTGGACTTTTAGGAAATCTTGAATTTTTGCGACATTACAGCGTATTTCATAGTTCAACTCATTTGAGGATATGACGTCATCAAATGTCTAAATCGTAAACCAGAAGAGTGACAGAATTTTGCTTGATACCATACTGTAGACATTCACAAACTAAGTTGTTTTTGGAAATTTTTTTTATGTTCAAGAACAAAAAGTTTAGAAGTTACGATGGTTTTAAGTTTTTGTCAACATGTTTTTGAATTCTCAGAAAAAAGGAAACACACTCTAATTTTGAAGATATTGAAGATGTCAGTAAAGTCAAACGGTAGAATGATACCAAAATAGCTTAAGTTTCTTGCAAGTCATTTAGTCAAAAGAAATAGATCATGTAATTTTACACCCACCTTTTTAAAGATTTGAACGTTGAAACCTATGCTAGAAAACAATTGAAAATTGCTTTTTTTGTTGATATTGAAAACTTCAGGTTTATGCAGTGAAATTTTTCGTTGAAGACTAATCCTTTATTTAAGACCTTATGAAAATCAAATTATGTGACAATATTTTTGCTTGTTTATTTAGTTAGGGTCTTTCAAGGCAAGCTTTAAAGGTGACAGTTGACCGTAAGGCCTCACGGAAACTTATTGTGAAACAAATCAGTCTTCACAATCAACGGTCGTTTGGGCTGCAAGATGAACTTTCGTCGCATTTGATAATTCATTGATAAGGGAGAACTTATACTTCATCGTACAGTGGGAACCAGCCTTTAGGAGTCGTAGAGGTCAAGATCCTTAAATAATGGCAAAATATAAAATCTTGAATTCTTTGTCAATTACTGGGTTAGTTATTTTAATTATGGTGGCTTTTACTCTTTAAGCTAGCTTCCCTTTCTTGTCGATTTCGTCATTTTATCTATCAATACTCAGAAATTGAATTATATGTTTCAAACTTGTGCAATAAACCCTCCTCCACTTACTATACATTTTCAAAAATATTTAGGAGACTTCTTTATTTCTTCCCACGGCATGGCACTGTCCGTTTCATAACCCTGATTAGGTTTGCTGGGATGAAAAAGTTTAACAGGGTAGCTGCGAAGGCGTCGTTTGAAATTTTGGGTACGTCCAAATTAGAAGCAACATCAAAATCAGGCTGTTCAGACTGACTTGTGCTTGGGCTGAAAATTTTACTAAGACGAACAAGCGAACAGTCGTTGTATTTAAATTCAGCATTCAGAATGATTCTATGAACATTTTATTGTGATTGGCTCATTCTTTGCGCATTTCCTACAGTAATTGTTTGGTTAATTTTGTTTGGAAAGCTGGCTATTAAGGATACACTCCTTCTAGATCGCCAAGTGATGAAGAGCATCCTTTACAAGTTTTATCTAATATGGCATTAATTAATATACAAAATTTCAAGCCTTGAACAGTTTTGCTCATTTTTCTCATTTAAATTAGCACACCATCTTCTTTTTGGAATAATTATCGTAATTATCTTTTATTTCTCTTTTAAGCTGAACTTGGTGACTATGATGCATCATTGCACATTGGGAATTATGTATCAGAGTTCAGGCTTATGCCTGATCAGGTAAATTATGATAATCCATAAGGGTATTTTGGAGCATCCCTTTGTCTGATGTGCTGGACTTTAAGGGCTTGGGTTTTAATCCCTTGTGAAATTCAAAACGGCCGAAGCTGCAATTTGCTTGGGGAGTATTTAAAGATTAGTTCCTTTACTACTGACGAAGGGCACGGCCCGATACGTTTAGTTTCGTTTTTCTATGGCGATAGAAGTATTATTTTTGATGAGTAATCAGTTATTTTTGCTAAAAGAAACAACCTTCGATAAACACCAGCATTTCTTTTGTTTTTAAATTATCATGCATGGTTTAAAGGCAAACTGTCATGGCGCTGATTGGGTAAATAAGACAATCGAAATGAAAGTAATAGGCAAGCTTCAGTTATTTTAGTTACCACAGTGAAATTTTATTGATAAGGAGCATATAATTTGGATTAGGCGCATATGCTTGTCTTTAGAGTGTAACAAAAACCCAAATGCAAGTCATCCTTGAGATGCAACTGCAACTAAGGTCTGTCTCAAATTGGATGTCATGTGAGATTTGCGATAACGCAAAATTACCCACGCAAAGCATTTCCTTTTTTGTTATTCGCGGGCATTTCACGAGAAATTTAATTTGAGACTGAATATGAAAATTTGTTAACAAAATAACCACGAATCATACGTTTTGTTGGCAAATGATCTTAGTCTCAGTTCAAAAATAAAAAAATTCATCGCTCAAAGATACTCTCTCCGAGGTTTTCGAAAGTTTTTATCTCCAATATTGTTTAACTCTTTCCACAATTTGTTCTGCCAAAATTTTTTCATCCATGAATTGCACTTCTAAATGTGATACATAATGTACTTTTCGTCACAGACGCCGCAGTTGGAGGCTGCAATTGAGCGAAAACATCGTCAACTTTTGTATGTATTTTTAGATAGTTGTGTTTATTCTTATACTTTAGAAATCTGCAATCGATTCTATTTAGTTTTACCTAAGTATATGAAATTAATGCTACAGAAATTAAAGTATTTTCAATTCCCTTGAAAATTGTATTTTTGAGTCATTATTTCAATGATAGCAGGATTGTTCGGTAATTGCGGAACTATTGTATTTTTGAATCATTGTGTTTGATTTTTTCTGTAGAAATCTGCAATTGATTCTTTCATTTTACCTGATCATAGTAAATTGATGCCACACAGTTTAGAGTGCTTTAAGTTCCGGGGACGCAAAAAGGCAATGAAGATGTTGTGTTGACGGTTTTTAAATTTATAGTTACCTGCTTTAATGTTTCGCAGAACTCTTGGGCAGAACTCTTCAGCAGAACGCTGGTGAAGCNAATTGATGCCACACAGTTTAGAGTGCTTTAAGTTCCGGGGACGCAAAAAGGCAATGAAGATGTTGTGTTGACGGTTTTTAAATTTATAGTTACCTGCTTTAATGTTTCGCAGAACTCTTGGGCAGAACTCTTCAGCAGAACGCTGGTGAAGCTAAAGCGAAACATGAAAGCATGTGTCTTTATTTTTTATAAAATCTTCATCGATTTTGTAAATTAATCGAAGAAGCTGATGATTTTAATGTTTATTCAAGGAGTAGTGGATGAATGTGGATCACTATGTTTTGAATTTTAGAAGCTGGTTGCTAACTAGCTTGTAGGATTGTTGGGTAGCTTTTTTGAATCATTATTTTAATCTTTACAGGGGCCTAAATCCCGCTGACTGTGAATTAAACTTTCTCAAGATAGCAAAAGATTTGGAGAATTATGGCGTTGATTTGCACACTGTTGAGGTAGATTATTTTACATTCTAATACATTTTCTAATACGTCTCAAATTTTTGCATGTTCAGAATGTGTTTCCATACTCATTTGCATTAAGATTGTAGGAATTCAGAGGACGCAAAACCCCCACAAGCTTTTGTAGGATTCTTTTGGCTGATATATCCATTTCAAATATTTCCTGGAGCAAGGATATGAGCACATCTCGGTTTTTTTATTTTGAAATATCAAACATTTAACTCATTGCAAGAATGACACATGTTTTGCTATTGAGTGTTTTAAAAAGGGGATTTAATGATGGTGAGGTATTTCTGGAATCGCGTATGCCCAGAGTCACCGGGGATTAATGTTGTAGATGTGGGGAGGGGGAGGGGGGGGGTTACTCTCTTCACCGGAAGGTTCGCATTGTTTTGTAAATAAATAGATGGCGTTTTATCGTTATCCTTTCCCATATTGCTCGTACAGATCTGTCCTGTTGTCATGTCTTGCAAGGGATTACCACTTTCAGTTCTTTTACAGGATAAAGAAGGCAAAGAAGTACAGTTAGGTCTTTGTGCTAAAGGAGTGCTTTTGTATAAAGACAATCAAAAAGTGGCAGGAAACCCATGGTAGGTAAAATTTAGTTGTGTGCCTGATGAATTGCAAAAATCTACTGAATATTTGGACAGCCATAGGTCACAGGTTATTGTGATGATAACAATCTGAAAAACCGTGAACAAAAAGAGGCTTCAGTTGAATTTAGTATTTTTCTGGCAGTTTTGCCTTGTTTGGTTCCTTTATTAAAAGCGATTAGTAAACAAGCGGCAGAAGTCACGAAAATATCAAAGGAGAAGACATATATATATCGATGTAAGAAGGATGTATCTAATTATCTGCCTCGCTGATACTAAGTGTCTAATTCACAAGCTTAGCATGAAGTGCTTTGATATGCACCCTAAATAGAGGAGAATTTTAATGCCTACTATTCAACTTCTCCACTAAATACAGAGAATGTGCAAGGCATATCTGTAGATCTATCGTCTTTTCGATACATGCATTTTTTTGTAAGAAACTGCTTACAAGAAGCATTTTTGTAAGAAACTGCTTATACGAAGATCTACTCTCAGATTGCTACGCTTCNGGATGTATCTAATTATCTGCCTCGCTGATACTAAGTGTCTAATTCACAAGCTTAGCATGAAGTGCTTTGATATGCACCCTAAATAGAGGAGAATTTTAATGCCTACTATTCAACTTCTCCACTAAATACAGAGAATGTGCAAGGCATATCTGTAGATCTATCGTCTTTTCGATACATGCATTTTTTGTAAGAAACTGCTTACAAGAAGCATTTTTGTAAGAAACTGCTTATACGAAGCTCTATACTCTCAGATTGCTAAACTTCAGTAATGGGAAAAAATTATTTAAAACATTATTTGTTTTAGTCAAGGAAATGTTTGTTTTATTTTTCTTCATTTTTTCTTGTGGGCTTGTTTCCTTGATACGTGGAAGGTACACGAATAATGGCTATAAACTGCGGTGGCTGCAAAAACTTCGTTCCGAAATATTCACTAGGTCACAGGAAGCAAATATGAAGATTGTTATGGAGCTCACAAGAAACTCGTAAGAAAGTCTGGCCTCAAACAAAGCCCAATAATTTTAAGAGACTTTCAGTACTGGCTAAAATTCTCCGTTTATTATTTGAAAAACATGTGTATGTTCTCAAGTCGTCCCCTTGCAACCCTTTCCCTTTGCTCAATAAGACAGTTATTCGTACTTTATTATAGTCATCTTGGGTGGTATTTGTTGCATGAATGGACTTTCTTTTTGTCTAACGCAAATTGTTGTGAAATAGAACAAATTAAAACTCTGTTCAACGCACAATTATTTATGCTATTATTTGTTTGTATTTGCTGTGAAATAGCATGCCAATCAAGATGAACTGATGCTAATGTTACAAAATTATGCCCTTGTTGACGAGAAAGAGTCCAAACCTCAGACCAGACCAGACCGTCATCACAAGAATAAATCAAAATATGATTCGTGCTGTTGATTATTTGTTCTTTATTTAGCCTGTAGGCAGGCTTCAAGGTTGATGAGAAATGATACAAGAGGGCCTGCATGAAAAGGCCACTTTTTGAATTCGATATACCTGATCTGAGATGCAAAAAGTTCAGTGTTATTTGTCGCAGATTTCAATATCATAAATGATGAACATGGTTTTATCGATAAATCTTACGTGTTATTACTCAATTATATAATTGTGACCATTGAGAATTTCAATTTCATGCAAAAGTGACAAAGGGAACTAAATGCCTCAAATAAGGCATATGGAATTCAAAAATAGATCCATGCCTTTTGTTTTCCACTTTCTCCTCCGCAGCTCCCAGATAAGGCCTGCTCACAGGCTATTCTTCATGGATTGAGTTGTAATGTTTTAATTGTATTCTTTTTGAGGCCCAAGATATCAAATATTGCTTTCCATAAGAAGGAATTCATTCTAGCAGCAGAGGTAAAGACAAGGCTTGCTTTATTCTGTTATTTAGATGTGATTGTTATGGAATTCCGTATGAAATTGTTTGATTTCTGTGCAGCAGTATCTAATATTGTGGAAGTGATCATGATGATCATGATGATTGTTCTGCCGCGGATCGTTTGGTTTTGAAAAAGAGCTCAGAGGCCACACCCATTTTGTACAAACTGTCTAATTACCGTTCAGGGTAGAGTGGGAGCAAAGTTATCCTAGGAGAAGCTAGCATGCGTGCAGACTCTACTGATTTCTTTTCAGGGAAGTTCTCCTCCAGTAGAGTCTGCGCATCAGCGACCAAATCCTTGTTCTCAGTTCACGAGAAACGAGGAACCTTTCCTGATTGGCTGAAGCATATCCCCTTTGTTTGATGGAGCATCTGTGTCTTTGTTCGAGTCTGCTGATATTCAATTGGCGTATGCATGAACGAAGCTAGCGATAGAAACCCTTTTGTGATAAATGTGTGTGGGTGTTTTATCTACCCTATTCATAGGCAGCTCTATTAAATCTAATTCAATGAGTTGGTTCCTCAATCCTCGTAACCGCACGTGACCAAGAACAAGGATTTGGTCGCTGATATGATGCACAGACTCTACAGGAGGAGAACATCTTCAAAAAGAACTCAGTAGACTCTGCACACAGGCTAAGGAGAAGACCCATTATGCCAAAAGAGAGTCTAAGAAACAAAGATAAAATGCTTGCTACGGCTGCCCAATCAAATATTCAAACCCTCTATTCAAATGATGTGTAAAACGCATCTAAACAAAGGAAACACGTAGTAAGTTTCCAACAATCTGGAAGCCGCAGTAGCAAGCTTTTGCCCTTTGTTTCGTAAATTATATTCTTCATTCTTCTTTTGGATAATGGGTTTAATCTTAGGCTAGAGCAAACTGGGTTCTTCAGCGTTAACGTTGTTACTTTGTGATAACCGTTGGCAGATCGGAAAGCCCATGGAAGACTCGTAGACTCACTGTTGATTTAAAGGCAATCTTTCCCCTTCGATGAATGAAAATAAAACCGATAAAGATGTCTATTGTATATTCCAGAAGTTTGTGCTAATTTGCTTTATCAAAAGAAATCAGGGTCATAGAGACTCAGCGATACATGGATTTTGCTGCAGCGTAAATAAGGTAAATAAAGCAGCAACCAAGGTCGGAACAATAGAGGACAGGCTGCTTTTAACCTGAGATCAGGCTCACTTGGAAAAAAATAGAATTTTTGAAAACTATTACTATGTATTATCCAGTAGTTAATTTTCTCATGTCCCCAACAGAAACCAAGTGGAATTGAGGAGAATAGATATGTATTAACAACAGCAAGGGCCAGTAAACATCTCTGGAAATGTGCCATTGAATATCATACTTTTTTCAGGTGAGTTTAAGTACTTCTATCTGTTTTGTTAGAATAATGGCTTTATTTATTTCAAGGCTGCAGTGCAGGTTGCTCGCTGTTAAGCTTGGTTTACACCAGACTAGAATGTGGTAGAAGGGCATTAAACATTTTATGGAAAAAAGCGTGAATGGTTAAAATTTACAAGGCATGCTACTGATTACAATGCGTACGAAGTACGCTGCAATAGTACAGAGACGATACTATGGGGAGCGAAATACTATGTCTACCAAGAACAAGGAAAAACTACGTAAAACTACGCGTAGTGACTGCAGTAAACACCAGTATATAAGAACCTTGTGGATTAAGAACCTACAGGCTGAAATTGTTGAATTAGACCCCCATTTATAAGAACCAATCCACCGTATTCATTGTTCAAAAACCCAAGCTGACTTCCAAAAATGTAGGTTCTTATGAGTGGGTGTGCACAGGGCTACAAGAAAGGAAATTTGTCATATGCCAATGGAAAACGAAGCTACAAGTTAAGATAGCGTCCAACCCAAATAATTGTGAGTTTAGGTCAGAATTTAAGAACTTACCATTTGTAATTTAGCGCCTTGTTGGGGAGGTGAAATGCAGGCCTATTGTTTTGACCAACTGTGTTTCAGCTTCGTCGGGGTCACGTCGCCATGCGCATCGCTGCTTTTGCTTCTTCACTTGTTCTCAACGCTCCAGCTAATTTGCATATTTAATTTGAAGTAAATTATTACTGCGCATGCGATCTGGAGCCCTTTTTGGGGATTCCTTAAAGCTCACAACTAAGCCTGTTCGTATCCCCAACAATGCCTTTGCAAATCGTAGCGCATTTATATGAAATCTAAAGGTTTTGATTTTATTTTGAAGCAAGACCTAACAAGGCCTTTGATATGAGTTTAGAAATGCTTTATCCCGAATGTAACACAGTTCCATGACATTGTAGTCTTTGTACAATTTCTTTTTCTTAAATACAGAATGACCAAAGCCGCGGAGCCTGTCGAAAGAAGATCCAGCTTTCTGCGGTTCGGATCAAGGTTCAGATACAGGTACCATTATAACACAATTTTTATCGCAACTTTTATTGCAACTTAGAGGTCAAGATTCTTTAAGGTTACCCTTCAGGACGACAAAAAAAATTTTTCCAATCAATTTTGGGATTTTCTTATTTGGATAGCACACACGTCTGCCTACAATTTCTGACAATTTCAAGGAATCTTTCTTTACTTTTCAGTGAATTATAAGCAATTTAAAGCAACGTATTCCTAGTTAGGAAGCTGCTGTTTACATAAGGAGGAACATTTGACGACCAAAGGCTAAAAGTTTCAAATGGCCTTGATTTCCTGTTGAATAGGTTTTGCGGTTTGATATCCATTACATCATTTTGAACTCTGTGGTAAAACATAAAGGATTTCTTTGTTTAACCTTGTGGTCAAATTAAAGTCAGTCATCGACAACAGTGGATTTTTATGCAAAGAAACTATTTCAGCCCTTTGCTCAAAATCAAATTTTACGCAACCATTGACTATTCATACGGTTCCCTGTACCAAACGGTGTATCCATTGATGTATTGTTTGTACGTGTTATGTCGCGTGTATGACAATAAAGAGAGAAAATACCGAAAGTGGTCACTGAAGGGGGCACAGTAACCTTAAATGATTAAGCACATGAGTAAGTTCTCATTCGTCCTAAAATAAACTTTTCAGTGACTTAAGATAAACGCTATTTTGAGATCAATATTAGAATTGGAATTTTGTCAGATCACGAAAAGGATAAGAAATACAAAAATATGCAGTTAAGCCCGAAATTATTCATACCTATGCCAAATTTGGAGTATTTTCAATCGTTATATTTGCTAACCAATTCACAAGATATTTCATTCCTTGAAATGTCTCTTGTAGCACTTGTTTCAGCCTTTTATCACATTCTTACGAAACTTCAGCCACAGTAAAATTAGTCCTCAAATAGAACGATGCTAAATACTCAGAATTTGGCATAGGTATGAATAATTTTGGGCGTAACTGTATAATATGTACAATAAATGTTTAAAATATAAAAGAAACAGATGAAACATTCCTGAGTTGAAGAGGGAGGATAGCTTCAAAAAGGTCAAGGAAAGAAGATCTTGCTTTCCTAATTATGCCTTGTAGACACAGAAATAGACAGTGGACGATTTAGTTACGAGCAGTGAAACATCTTTGAGTTCACCAGAAACTATTTGTTAATACTTCCCAGTAATTCTTTTTCTGCAACATACCATGAGTCAATTTATTTTCTATTGAAATATGGATTCAATACAATCATCTGTTTCAGAAACAGAATTTATATGTCAATGGCAAGTAAATCATGGACCAGAATAGAACGTGGAATTCTCGTTCCGATACGAGCCCTTTACTTTAACTTCATATTTCCTTTTTTAAATTTTTAGTGGAAGAACATTATATCAAGCAAATAAAGATGACAGTATAAACGCAAGGAAATCATTGCAAGTTAGAAGGTTCGTGGCTTATCAGTATCAGTTATCAGTTATCTCATCTTTTCAAGTGTAACTAGTTTGCAAAGGCATGTGTTCTAAATCTTTAAAAAAGGTCGGTGCAAAACTCTGTTTTTATCAAATGGCTTCCAAGGGAATTTTGTTACTTTGCGTTATCCTACCGCCTTTTACATTTCAACCGATTCGAGGATGTGACGTCATCAAATTTCAATAGTGTAAACTAGAAGAGTGAAAGACTTGCACTAAATATATCATTTTGTAGACATCCATGTATCATGGTATTCTGAAAATTATTCTATGTTTCTTCAAATTTTAGAAGTTGCGATGACTCTAAAAGGAATCGACGTAGTAATTAAATGCTGGCCCGGGCCAAATTAAAAATCTTGTCTATTGTATTTGACGACTTTGGCACGTGCAGTTTCATTGTAAGGGAACAATGTGTGTAGGCGTATCTTTAGCCTGGTTATAGCGGCTACGAGATATAGCTATGTTTATTCCTTTTAATGTTTATGAAAACTTTTCTTCGATTCTTAAAAAGGAGGAAAAGCCTTGAAAATATTAAAGATTTCTGACAGGCCCAACGGTAGAGTTATCGTTAAGTAGCTAAATTTTCATTTGAGCCATGCCATTCAAAAAACGAATCATAGAATTTTATTCCAGCCTTTTAGGGGCCGATTACATGGAGCGGGCTAGCCCGGTTAACAGAAGTTACAATGTTTCGTATGTTTTCGATTATATGGCAAACGGGCTGGCCCGGTTAGCCGAGATCCCGTCTGCTGCCTACCGGGCTAGCCCGGTAAAACGGGCTAAGAGTTGCACGTTTTTCTCATGTAATCGATTTCTGACCGGGCTGGCCCGGCAAAGCGGGCTGAGAATTCTGCAATGCATGCGCTTTATGAACAGATTATACTATCATGGCGCCAACTATTTTACAGCCCGGGCTGGATTTCTCCATGTAGTCGTTCACATCATCTCAAGCCTCTTAGGAGAGCCAGCCCGCTTAACCGGGCAGCCGGTTCCATGTAATTAGGCCCTTAAAGATTTTGAACCCACGCTGCTTGCAGATGTTATACGACAGTGCATGATGACAATTGAATTAGTTTTAACAAGTTGTTTCCTCTGAGTGATAACTACTGTTGTTGCTGCTGTGATAACTACGTAAACGACAACGAACAAATGAACCATTGGAATTGAAATTGTCAGCTGGAGGCATTCAGATGACTTTGGTAAAATTAATTGTTTTTTTCTTAATGATAATTGCAATTAAATTTTTGTGTGCGACAAATTGAATATGATTATACACAACTTTAATTATTTATTGCACTTGGAATGAAATTAGTGGATTGTTATTATCATGAAATTGTGATGTTTTTCTTAATGACGATTGCAACTAAATTTTTGTGTGTTAGAAATTGAACATGATTATTTACAACGTTAATTATTTATTGCACTTGGAATGAAAACTGTGCATTGTTATTATTATGATATTACTGGTAATAGTATTTTTCGGCAGTCTTATAATTGGTTTGGTGTGATCATGTTTTACGTTTTGTCTCATAGGACACGAAGTGAAAGATATGCACAGAGATCTACAATAGGTAAATAGTTTCTTTCTTATTGCTGATTAATTGATATGAGCTCTACGCCTCTGTTTCTCCTGATTTGAAATCAGAAGTCTGGTTTTTCTTGAAATTTGTTTTGATCAATTAGTTCATTTAATGTTCAGTTCTTTGCTTATGGTAGCGCCTCACAGTTCTTAATCTGCTGGTCTTCAAGGGGTGGTATAATAATTATGACATCTTAGAAACTTATAATTGCTTCTTGAGGTTGTCATTGCATGGGGTAGCTTTCAGACCGCCTTTAAGACGTTGCACCTGTTATAACATCTAACTACTTTTTCACGCTCCTGGTTTAGTTTTTAACAGCCTTCCATCTGTCGTTTTGCCGAATCTAGACGGGAAAGGTTTGATCGTAGTAGCGTGAAATGTGTTGCAACGAAAAATAGAAATCTAGCTGGGTGATTTCATATGCAGGAAAAATCATTCACAAGCTCTATGAAGCAATTACATTGTAATTCATGATCATGAATAAAATACTCGCACGAAAAGAGTGTTGACAAATGTCTTAGGATGAAAAGCTTATTGAATGGTTTTTATTTCATGCGTGTGATTTGATTAATTTTTTCCTTGATTGATTTATGCGTTGCGCAGATGGATAAACAGAGAAAAACTGTAGAAACTTAAATTTCAAAGTCTTGTTGGTTTTTTCAATGGAACAATGAAATTTTCGCTGAGAACAAGCAGTTGGGATGGATATGGTGACCCTTAGGAGGATTAATCTCAAAGTTAGTGACTGCAATTGAAAACATTTCAGTGATCAGATTCATTCATACCGTACGCAAGTGACCTTACAACGAGGCTAGGTGTTGGCTGCGTAAATTGACCGTCAAGTAAAAGATTGAAAGTCTGTCTTAATCGTACTGTACATTAAGCTATACGTAGGTATTACGTCAGCCTACTACACTTTTATACACTGTCGTGGATGTGGTTGCTTATTTTCCATATTGAAATCGCCAATAAAATATCTCACCTTTGAATAATTACCAAGCCTTTGTGCTTTTGGATCATACTTTGTTCCAAGAATAAAGGGTTTCATATCGTTATCATGGAGTCTAAACAGTACGAGTTATCAGGTTGTTCTGCGCACTTTACGCCCTTTGATACTGGCTTCATTTAAGTCAAGAGACCTTAAAGGGACGATGCAGTGGTATATAGACTTCTCTATGAATAGAACAAAGAAAACACTCAGACACAGCATTGTTTCTTTGGCTAGCAATTATTCACAGCACATGTGGGACATCGATTTGAATAGGCTATTGTTCGATTGTTTTGCTCTTTGCACATGCAGGCTTTTACCCTTGCACAAACCCTGTAAAGCAGATGAGATTGCAGGAACCATTGATCAACATTGCAGTTCTATTCGCTAGCCGTTGGGCGAGCAACTATCTGAGCTATAACATTTCAGCTTCTAAGAAAGGAAAGGTTGTAGATTCAAATGGTGAAAAAAAAAGATTGCGAATTTTGGGGACCGATTCATCATCAGTATGGAATGTCATCGATGAGCTATTTTGTAATGGGAAGGAACAGCTGCTGTTGCTTGTTCGAAAGTGAAAACATCCGTTCATAGTGGCATTACAAACAAGGAAGTTTCTGCCCAGGAGTCTAAACATTAATTAAATCATTGATTTGATACATTAGCAGGTTGCTCTGCACACTTTATGCCCTCTCGATGATTTGCTTCATTCATATCAAGAGACCTTAAAGCAGATGAGATCACGGAAAGCATTCTTCAACATTGCAGTTTTATTTACCGGCCTTTGGAACAAGCAACTATTTTCGCTATAACATTTTGGCGTCTTAAAGCGAAAGACAACACGCTAATTGCTTCATTTGTGTCAAGACACCTTGCTTCATTTA